>VYZM01000528.1:293632-328739 GCA_013398915.1 Dromas ardeola | reverse complement strand
TTTTTTAAATAAAAACATCCATTGGCAACCTTTGATTTTTAACTCTTGAATACCTCAAACTCTGACTTTCAAAGGGGACTGTTAGCAGAAAGCCATCATCAACTCAAAACTGCTTCTTATAAAGGATTAGCAAAGCTAAGTTAACTCTGTAAAAGCTGTTAAAAGCCCACAGAAGCCACAATCTATAAAACAGAAAATAAAGTCTATGCTTACCCAAAATACAAGAGCACAATAACATATATGCACAAAGTCACATTCTGGCAGTGCAGATAAGAAGTCTCACCAATAACTCTTCTAGCCTCAGCAGCACGGACTTCTCCATTTCTTGCTTGCTTTCTTCTTTACTGCTGTTGTACATGAAAACTAACCCCTTCATGCAGGCTGACAACAGGCGTCTCCTCCAGGAATGCAGCTCTTCAGAGTTTTCAAGCACTCTAGATATGGCATCTGCCACTGTCCAACTGCAGAAAGATATTTACTTATTTTTTAATGTTATAACATGCTTTTTATATATGCTAAAGATGTCTTGCTGCCAAAGCTTTGAAGTGACAGATCCTCTGTGGAGAGGATATGATTGTTGTTCGCAATATGTGCATTCATGCGTATTTATCAAAATGCTTTATGGGACAAACCTAATCCTGAAACATGGCAAATGCATTTGCCTACCTCTCGTTATTTTCTGCTTTCTCCAGAGCAGCCGGAAGCTGGTCGATAAGCTTTTGCAGCCCTTTGCTTTCTGAAGATGGCAACAGCTTTGAAAGGACTTGCAGTTTCACAGTGGTCTCCTGCGATGCTTCTGTGTCTCGAAATATACCGCAGAGCTCCTTCCACAGAGCTTTCCTCAGGACAGGTATAACAGCTGAGGCAACTGTTGGGAGAGAGCAGGGGACACAGGTTTCACCATCTAAGTGTGTTAAGCAACAACAGACTTATAATTACAAAAATCCAAAATTGCTTTTCTAATCAAGATCCAGATTACTTAGTTTCTAGGAAATTACACTACAGTAGCTGCTAATCTGCTAAAGAGGAGCGCACTCTGTATTGCTCCATAGCACAATTAGGAAGTATTTAGCATATGTACCAGACAACCACTTGCGCACAGCTGAAACGATTAGACACGAGCAAACAATGCAGACCTTCAAAAGAGGGACAACTTCCTGATAAAAGGCTTTGTCCTTGCATTTCAGGAAGGACGAAACCTTACCAGTTCTCTAACCCTGGCTCAAAGGAAATTTTCTCTCACATCAACAGACAGCTAACAGATACCCTATAAATCAAGTCAGTCGGACAGCAGTTTCCCCTTCTAGTGTTCAAGCACGAAACCACTGGTGTGCATTAGGTGCTAGAGAAAGGCTTAGTTCTTTAAACCATCCTCTACTTTCCTGTGTGCTGACAAGGTCTTTGCACTACTGGAATTTCTCCTAGATAGAGCTAAGCCTTCTCTACCAACAGCTACAGTCAGCCTGTTTCTGTTGCTATTCACATTTCTACACAATAAGAGAAATGGAATCAAAGTGATCCTGTTCTGTTGAGTTGAATCCTAACTCATAGTTTTGCCAGTAGAAAATTTAACAGTCTTGTCAATTTTATGCTGCTGTTGGTTTGGAAAGTTTTGGACTGCCAGCTTAGGAAGGCATTACTGTAGGAAGCTATTCTTGGAGATTTATTTTAGAAGAAACTTTTGGACCCTTACATTTGTAGAAGTGAAAGCTTACGTTCTACGAAACCATATGGCTATGGCATTCCACTCACCAGACAGTGTTCTATCTGTGCCTGAGAAAAAGTTTTTACCTCCTATACTAAACCAAGATAAGCACGAAGACAGATTTCCACATGCACTAAGTATTAAGGGCTTCAAAAGAGAAAACTGGGCAACAACAACAGTAACAGTATTTTGCTTCAGTCTAACAGTCACCCTTCACTACAGTCCTTTACCTTTTGTGCTGTAGAGGTACTTATAAGAGAATCATTAGAAGTTAGGCATGTAAATTTTATTCACCTCTACTTATTGTGCAAAGGATCCAAGACTTTAAGGCCAGCAGAGCCTACACTGGGAATTTGGCCTCCCGAATCACAAACAGGGATTGGTTGTGGCTTTACCTGCGGAAGGTCGGGTGAAATCAAACTGGTCTCTGCATTGCAAATACACATAAATGAGTGGAAGGAAGCTCTCCATGTTTTCCCTGAGGTACTTTCCAGTGGCACTGCTGAGACACCACAGCTCAAACTGCAGCAGGTGAGTCCTACAGTGTTTTATCAGCATGCCTACAATGGCAAGGGAGGTTTCTGACCTCTGGTTAAGGCAGTGAACATGCACCTCTACACTGACTGCGTGTGCAAGGACTGGCTCACTTTGGAGAGCCTGAAGGAAAACTTTCTCCAAATCTTTGCTGACTGATGCTGACATCAGTATCCCCAAAGCTTTAATGTGCTCTGTAGATAGCAGTAGTTCTCCTTGCTGGGGCTGCCTTTGGTAGCTCTCTGTGAGGAGCTGCACCACAGTCTGTCCATAGAAGCTTAATTGTTTCCCTTTTTTAGGGGATTTTTCAGATTTCTGAGTAGTCAAGCTCGTCTCAGGAAGTCGCAGCATGGTTAAAGTGATCTCCTTCAGCTGAGCTGCAGCCATGTATACGTGCAGCTCCTCCAGAGCCTCCAGCTGGTGAGACTTCTTCGGAGAGACCTGGTTTCTGTCTTTCCCTACAGCCTGTAGCTCTTTCAAGACACTTCTTGTGATAGCTTCAAAATACTTTGATAACACATGCTTGTGAACCATGCTCTGCAACATCGGGGCACCCGTTTTCAGCAGCTGAAGCACACCAGAATTGAGGTGAGCCGACAGAAGCTTCACAGTGACAGGGTTTAAATTGTGTTGAGGAAGAGAACGTTGTTCTAAAGCCAGGAACCAACTCTCCAGCGTAGGATGTCTGAAAATCAACATGAGCGTATCTTCTAGTGTCTGTAACAAATGGTTGTAACAATATCACTGAATGGATAATTATAGTTTGCAGGAGGAAAAAAAAATAAATCATTCATCTGCCTGTTTTCCAGAGCATGTTTATTACAATTACTGACCATGAAATTGTCTATTAACTCGTCAGAGAATAAAATTATTAACAAACTACAAGCACATAAATACCATTCTTCCAACATTCCCACATATGATTCCCACATATGATGTGGGAGGCATGCCTTCACTCAATATTCTCCACATGTCTAAGTACATTTCCAGGGGAAAACTGTATATTCTGGGGTTTGTCAATACAATTCCATTCTAGTTTCCACTCCACAAATCCACAGAATAGATGAAAGGGGGGCAACAATTCATTCCTCCAAGTGCATAATTTTCATAAACAGGCTTTACACAGGGCTTAGGGAATAGAATTTCTTCTGCAAAGGTAAGTGATCTCTGTCAGGACCTCTCTTGACTGTATTCCAGCTCAGGGGTGAGACTGTGGATGATGGAGTCTGGTCAAATCTCCAGACGGTAGTTTCATAACTGCTGGACCACATGCTCAAAGTTCTGAATTCCTCCTCCTAGACCTTAACAGCATCTCTCTGCATCAACCTGTTTTCATTCAATACAACTCTGTGAAAAACAGAGTGTATGATATCCTGTTCACTCCCTGCCCTTCAGAGGACCTGGCAAATACTACAGTAATACTTCTACAAAGCAGTAAAATCCTATTCAAGCCCTTATACAGCAAGCATATGACAGACACACTTCAATCCTAACTGAAATCCCAGAAATCCTCATGACTATTATCAAGTCATAGCAGTCACAAAGCCTGAGGCCTGCTAGATCCCCTGTTCTCTGTCACCTTTAGACAGTTCCATGCTTTGGTGGTTGGTGAAAAGACATTGACACAATTTGTGCTCACAAATTGTTCATGTTTAAGATAATTTGCTTTAATTCAGCAAAAATTATGACTATTTCCCTAGAGAATAAATCAAATCAAAGTTTACCAACAGGTGAGCTTCTGGCCTGTGTATCAAGGGATTTGGTACCTTGTCATTTGAAGACTCCTCTGTAATCAGAGATTCCTCATCCATAAAGAGATCTGATTCAGTCTGATGCTCTTCTCGTTTCTGCTGATTATCCAACTCTATCTGATTTCCCCGGCACAACAGGCTGCTCAGCAGGTCCATATAAAGGTCAACAAGGTGAGGACCAGAAGTTCTACTAAGCTGTGAAAATAACAGACATCTTGGAAGTTGAGAAAAGAGAAGCACAGGAGCAGAAGGATAATTATCCAACAGGAACAGAAATTAGAACTTCCTAGATTACAACCTTTTTGGGGGCAAGGAATCACTCCCCTCTATAGAAATCTGACTCTAAGAAAAGTCTCAGGGTGTCAAATAAATATTTATAGATTTTCATCTATGCTGTGCCTTTGGGCGTAACACAGGCCAATGAATTTCACTCTCTGGAGAGGCTTCTTACAGACACCCAGGAGCTGGACTAAAATCTGGAGTCTATTTGCACTACGTGTAATTCAGTAAGATAACCCATGCAAAGTAAATCCAAGACTCATCAACAATTAGAAGGATGGACATTTGTTTACACATTAGGTGCAGGTTTGTCTGGTGCTCTATAGCCTCAGTGAGAGCTGAGCATGTGAAAAAGCTGCAGAACTGGATCCTAAAGTTTTAAAAGCCAAGTCATTTGTACTTGCTGCATTAAAATAAAACAAACTAACCCACAATATCATCACAATATTGCTCTTACACTGCCAAAGTTCTCCACTGTGGATTTCAGGTATAGCAACACATGCTTTACTCCTAACAAAAGCTGTTCAGGTGGGAGCTGGGAAGCCAAGTCTCTCAGTTTTGTCTGGATATCATCTTCTAGCAAGGTATCGCTTCCTCTCTCATAGGCTTTCTTTAGTAAAGTGGTAAATACAGAATCCAGGGCCACAGCAGGTTCTTTGCGTACATCTTTGCATTTTTTAAACTGTTTTAAATGGAAAAAAAACATAAGAGAGAAATAAAGATGAGTATGAATCGAAAGTTTCTTTAGCTACCTCTGTTTTGAAATTAGTTCTGTGCTGGAAGTGGGACTGAAGCTCCAGGAGCATACGTGTACAGTCCTGCTATCACAGAGCTAGTCAAAGGTGTCCCATGACAAATCTGTACATGGTCACTGCTGGGCTAACAGAAAAGCACAGCTGGTCCATGCATTCCCAACCCACACCTAGGTGAACTCCAGCCACGGTAAACTGGCTCCTTGGGCCACATCACACACTCTTCCTGATGAGGAGCTGTAGTCTGGGTGACTGTGTACAACCCTTGAGCCCTGGCTTCACTTCCCAACCACAGCACAGACTTCTTGTGTCATTAGAGAAAAGCCCTTAAGCAAATTTGTGTCCCAATGTCATCAAGAAGCAATACAGAATTAGCTTAATGTAAATGCACTTTCTGATGGAAATGTAACCTTTATACACTGTGAGGTTTTATAGAAATACTGGCTCAAGCATTGAAGTGACTTCAGGTATTCCATACCACAGGTTCCTGAGATTGCTGCGGTATCCAGAGTTTATAGTACTGGTTAAATCGGTAGAGCTGAGGATACTTAGAAACTTTCAGGGACTGTAGATCTTTATCATAGAGCTGGAACATCAAGCAGAGGGCGAGGGGTTCTCTCTGGGAGTGCAGGAGATCAGTGAAAACAGCAACAAGATATTCTACGATGTGTGCTCCTAGATAAGCAAAACAAAAAAATGAAACCTGTTGACAGAAATAATCTGAATGAGCATAGACACTAGGGCAGCCCTCTTTCCTTAAGGCCTGGGCAACAAGCCATATAGCATCATTTAGAAAAGTACCAAATAGGATTAAAAGGTGTTTGTGATGAGCTAGGCAAGTGCTCCTGACCCACTGAAGTATCTGGAAAAATACTCCATACAGTAGTCATCATTGAAGTAAATAATCACCCCACTTTAAGATACATGCTTCGGTTGGCCTGTTTCCTTCCAGACAAGCATAAAACCAACCCCGCCTTTACTGTGTTATGCTAAACTTGTCCATATTTTGATGGATAAGAACCACAGCAAAGCACCACCTAATAGGAGAACTGATTTGTACTGGCGGGAACACACACAGGTTAACATGCACTGGTTAAATATGGAGGATTTTCTTTCAGAACTGGGACTTTCAGTCCCACTCCAGGTGCTACTCAACAGCCAAATATATATAGGACTTAGTGAGGTGCTGTGTGGCTGGCAAATCCTCCTCTGGGGCACACAAAATCCTTTCCTCAAGGAGGTGGTAGAACTTTGCAACATTCACCCCTGGAGCTTCATCTCGAATTTTTCTTTGGAAAACGCATCCATTTTCTATTCAACAGTCCTGTCTTCTCTTCCCTACTGACTGGTCTCAGTGGAATAGCTACCTACAGCCATTGAAACCACCTTCCTCTCACAACCTGCATACTCTGAGCTTAAAACGCTCTGTTATTGAAGCACAACTGCCTCCAGGCCAAGACTGTCCATGCAGGGACAGTGTCTCTGCACTGCTCCTCAATCCCCTCTATACTGTGCTCAGAGCCTGGGGTCATCCTCCTCCTCCACTTCCCTGTATCTCATAGGGGAAAGGTGAGCTCTCTTTTTCTAACCTGGACAAGTTTGTCTTCCCACAGTAGGAGCTCCCCAGAGTCAAATGGTAGTTTATAGAGTGCCTGCATTTCCATCTATTTTCCCTAATCCAGAAACAATGACAGAGCTTCTTTAAAGTCAGGAAAAAAGGACAGAAGCGCCTCATAAGCTTTAATGCCTCTCTTGAGCAGGGAACACCATGGATCTGCACCTCCTTCTGCTTGCAATGAAGATAATAAAATGTCTCGAGGAGCTCATTGGGTAAGAATGATCCCACTTTCACTTCACTAGCATAGACTACACATAGAAACAAAAAAGTCTGTACCTGTTCCATTTTCAGTCTGAAGCAACAGTATATTCCTGGCTTCTAACGCAGCAGGGACAACAGCACTGAATGGAAATGTTTGGATAATCATGTCTTCATTTAAAGTGAGCCCAATTTCTTCATCTAAGCCATCGCTGCCCTCAATTAGGACATCCACCATATCCAGGACATCTATTAAGTGAAGAAAAAACATAAGCAGAGGATTCAGACTAACTAGAAAACAACAGAGGCAGAATCCAACACTCCAGGAATACAAGGCAGCTTCTGAATTCCTAAAGCAGAAAAAAGAATGAAAGACACATCTGTCTAGCTATGTAACACTAAATACAACTGTAAAAATCACTGTCTCTTACTGGGTGCTTATCTTTACTTTTTGCCTTTCAAAATTGCTGTCCAGCTGACAGAAGTAAGGGAAGGAAAGAGGTGCATCAGCTACTGCTATCATGATAGCATTAGGTGAGGATGATCAGAGCAAAAAAGTGACAGGAAACGCGTACGGGGAAGGACAAAGGAAGCAACCACTTCCCCATTAAAAGAACATCCTGAGCAGTCCTTGAAGAGTTTTACATCTCTATATGTCCAGAGAACCAAATCTTGGTCATGAAAGAGTCAAAGACAGCTTTAACATACAAAGAAGATACCATGTACTCTGTGGCTGACATTACAGGCAACTGACCCATCTGGTACCAAGTGTAAAACTACCTCAATTATTTATGTACATTATTCATGTACTGCAAAATCCTGTGCATGGACTGTTACAGCAGAATGGCTAGCACATGGTAAGTTGTCCAAGTGTCCACATCTGCAAACCTTTTAGTTCGTCTGCTGTAGGGCTGTGACTGGTCCCAGACAGTGGGAGCAGCAAAACTGCAGTTGTGTGCCTGGGAGTAAGAAAGTTCCTTGGGCACTCCACACCCTCCCTCCCGGATGAGCAGACCCAGGGAGAGGAACTGTAATAGTTTTCATTTTAGTTAGAAAATGCTGCTGCAGAAGCCCGAAGAGAGAAATTTAAAATACTGTTAAAATGGCATAACCGCATCAGAAATTAATTCTGGAGGTAAAGAGGTAACTTTGCAATTCAGACTTCTACTTCTGATACTAAATACAACTGGAGGGCTGAATCCAGTAGGTCCTTACTTAAGCAGGATTTCCATAGTTATCAGTCGTCAGTTTGCAGATTAGGGCTAGAAAATTTAGCACAAAGTCTTGTAACTCTCTGTTGTTGAGGGAATCACCACATACCGTCAATGTGAGAGATGGGGATGCTGACATTATCAGAGTCTTGTTTAAACATATTAACTTGGAGCATACTGGCTTCCTGAACAAGGTCCGCTGCTTTATCTGTGTACAGATAGGGATTTGTCACCAGTTTCAACAGGATCTGTTAACAAAAGTTGAGAGAAAAGTAAAGTGCATAGGCTATTACATCTACAGGATCCATATCTTGTAAAGAAAGACTATGCTCTAAAAGTGGTTGGGAGCTGGGAAAGTTTTAGGAGGACAACTTCCGTATACTCCTGCAGGAATCTGCCTATGGTTACTGCTGTACATGGGACACTGGGTCTGATGGAAAAAGAAATGTTCACTGCAATTTTGCACCTGAAGTGCTACCACACATTGAGTCCCTGGGAAACTGCAATGAAAGGGAAGCACTGGGCATTTAACATCCTGAAAAGCAAACAGGAAATGTCAGCTTTTCTTGTGAAAGATTACAATTTATTCAGGTCTCATAATTTTGGCAGGTATTGCCACATAAAGAGGAGATAAGAGCTACCCACACAGAGAACACTCTACCCCTATATCAACAATGCTGTAATAACAACTTATCTTTTTGGATTTAATTTTCCTCCAAATCATTTCACTGTCCTCCCACCCAAGGCAAGAAAGATGTCAGCTCTGTATAAAGAATTACAAACACTGCTTTTCTCAGAATTCATTCACTGATCTTTGACAGATTTCTCAACAATAGCAACAAAATAATTAGTTTCCATTAATGCTATTTTTGGCATTGTTTATCCAGCTAATTTGAACAGTTGTTACCCTTTCCAAAAATTGAATCACTGCTTCCTTTTTGTCTTCTTTTGTATTATCCAAGTGTTCCAGCCAAATTGAAAGTTCCTTCCACGTGTACTCAAACACTCCACTGTCACGTAAAACCTGTCCAGAAAACCAAAAAAAAAACCCCAAAACAAGTTAAATACAAAACCCCCAAAAAGCACAGATCTTTTTGTACAGCAATTTTATGTTTTCTTCTTCTTGGAAAGAAAAAAAGAAGAGCAGGCTGATGAAAAGAAGTATCAGTCATTCTCACCCCAACAGTTCAAAAGGCCTTACTCCCACTCACCGGGGCCATTCTAACTGTTTAACAGTTACTAAAACTGAATGCATTTTTTAAAACAAAATCTCCCAAGACTGTATAGTCTGACCTCAGCCTAACTAGGACCAAGGCCTAGTGACTTCATCACGGCTGTTTGCTTACTGGTCTCTGAGCAAAAGCAGTAAGAAGTGAGGCATGACTATGTTACAGCTGACAAATGAAACACACTGAGCTCTGCCAGAGACACACAGGCTCTGTAGGAAAAGGGCAGGAAACAGTCCTGGAGCAGAGAAAGGAGGGCTCTTATCAAAGTAAGAGCAAAACATGGCTTACTCTCTCACAACTGGTAAAATCAGCTGAGAGCAACTTCTTTCTGCTCCTGTCTTCTCAGAGCCTCTCCCCCTCTCACCCGCTGTCTGCAGCACAAACCCAGTACAACTCCACTTGATTCCCGCCCTCACACTGACCACGTGTATGGGATGGATCCCGTACGCGCACCATTCAAGTTACGCTGCCAACTGCTATTCACCAGACTGGGCAGCGAGCACATGGCTATCTCACTACGAACACTCATTCCCATGCATCTGGAATACTAGACTTTTCTATTAGTACTCAGGGCACAGGAACCTGCTTCAGCACACGCCAGGGCAGCATGTACCGGATCTGGAGGCCGTTGTGCTACCTGCAGGGCTGCTCACTGCAGCAGCATCTCTGCTGTTTCTTTGCTCGAGGCCTATGGTGCAGGGACACAGAGGAAGAGAGCCAGCTACAGTACAGAGCCACAGCCAGCGCCAATCCACCTCGTTGGTCCCAGCCTGCAAAAAAGCCTTATATGTTGGGCAGCTTCAGCAGAGTGGCCTGAAACACAAGACGTGCTCCCTACAACGTGGGCTACTACAACTCTGTCTCACACACTGGCAAGGAAGGTCCCCCCAAGACACAGACAAAGGTAAAAGCCAGGATAAAGGCTATGAGGACTTTTGGTCAAGTCCTTCTGTTGTCAGCAGTCAGTCAGCACAAGCCCTACCGAGGTCAAAGTTGCCTGGACACGGAGCATTCGTTCCCTGCACCTTAGTAAATCTTATTCTTATAATTTCAGGGGTGCAGGCTATACTGCTTTAAGAGGGTTGTACATCTTTATACCATTACAGCAAGAAACAAAAAGCGCCATACCCTTAAAAACAGCCTGTAGGGGGGCTTTTGAAAACTACTGAGGTAATACAAAAGGAAAATCACTGCTAAAATACACCTAAATCTACTTGTGCTTGAAAGAGTTGGGCAGATGGGTAAACAGTCAAATAAACGATCAGCGGATTGTGATCACTGCAAGGTCCAGAAGGAGGCGTAGGCATACTCACAGTTGCTGTGGGTGGTGAGGTAGACACAATTTTACCACAGTCAAGTAATAGGCATTAAAATATTTAGAAATTTTTCCCCACTTTCATGCTATCTAAATTCACGCCCTTATCTGAGGCACCTAAATTAGGAACTCGGTGACCCTATGCTATGTCTGTAAAAGAAAGAGAGGAGGAGAAGGGAAAAGAGGAGAAGAGGAATGGCTGTCTGAAGGACAATCCAGATGACAGGCAATTTGAACAGCACAGTGGTAGAATCACCTGCCCCTCACTCTCAACAACAGAAGAAACCTTGACCAGAGCTTCCTAACTCTGTAATCTATGTTAAGTGACTGTAATTATGTGGGATGAATCTGTCCGTGCCTTTGTTTTTCCCCACACACAAAGGAAGTTATCACAGTTCATTTGCTCTACATTTACTCTGTGTACACCACCATCAGCTATAAAAATAACATCGCTGCTTACATGAATCTGACAGGATAATTCATTTAAAGAAAGAAAAAAAAAAGAAAAAAGGATTCATTTTTAAATAATTAACTATTTTTGGCAGAATCTTGAAATAGAAATACACTTGCAGCTCTCTTGAAAACAGGCAGGAACAGAATGTGAAATCCAAAAAACACGCCTTCCGATTATATGGCACTGTGTTGAAAAATAAGCAAAACACACTCATTAACATCTATTCTTAGCACCCTTTCTGCTGACATAACTGCCCTAACTTCACTGCTCCTGTATTCTCTTCAGAGAAAATGAAATGGACTGAATCTAAAAGAGGAAACAAGAATGAGTCAGGCAGCCCACGTCTCCACTCAGCAAAAGAATCCAAATACACTAGGAAAACCGTACTGGGTAGCTTCTGATTGAGATATTCATTACTGTGAGACAACGTTAACCTGCCTTTAATCCCTTGTGGCTATCAAGGGCAACTAGAACCTAATTCAATCACTGTAACTCTGGTGCAGTGGTTTGAACATTACAATTGCACCCTGTGATTGAAGCTAAATGCAGAAATTAAATGCACAAAGCTGTATGCAAACTCGTATACCACTATTACTATGGGACATCGCATGAGGAGCCCTATTCCGGCCTTTGAACAGCGTTTTGGATTTTCTCTTGGGGGGGACAGTTGTTTGGTTGGGTTTGATTTTAACGTAGGTCTCTACCCCAACTTCGATAACCAAAAGATGCCTGGTTTTAAAAAGATACTTGAACCGACAGCCACTGGTGCCCTCGTGAGATTTGTAGTTGATCAGCACTTCTGAAAAGTCATATAACTTATTTAAATGCACAGAAGGGGATTTTAATTCATTTTTAAGGCAACAGTACTCCTTGCATCAGAGCTTGTATCAGACTGTAACAAACAGGACTATTTTGCGAGGCCAGAACGAACTAGCTAAGGCTTCAGGAAGGCTGAAGTGATAAAGTGCAGATTAAATAAATGAAGATAAAAAAGAAAGATCAAAAACAATCTCTTCTTGATCAATGTCAAGACCTTTACAAGTACAAACTACATCGGTTTATTACAGTATCAAAATCAATTCAGCCTAGGGAGGGTGGGAAAACATTAAAGACATTTTCCTTACTACTTCATCAACTTGCAGCAAATTCAGTTGACAGCATTTACTTTCACAGAATACTTAGCTAATAGGTAGCTATCTTATAGAAATTTCCAAGAACAGTCTCAGAAACGGGAAAGACAACGGTTGGCCACACAACTATGCAGTAAAGGTATCAGCTTTAAGAAAAATTTTAGAACACGGAAATTTTAGAATATAGTGAATATCCTGATATTTCAGATCAAACACTTACCTTGATGATCAGCTTTTTGGTTGAAATTTTCAGATGAGAATGGTTACTTGTAACAAACATTTTCATCAGTAAATAGAATACTGATTTTTCACCACATGCCTTCTCTGTCTCAGAAACATTCTAAAAGAAAAATATATTAAGATTCCCCTGGTACAGCAACACTGTACAGGATTATGTTGCACTGAAGCAGATATGTAATGAAAGTATATTATTTTATAGACCTGCCCAAAAATACCGAGGCCAGAAATCAATGGCATCATTTATACTACTTTGCTTTCAGTGAGCCAGAAAATAGAGTACAATGTTTTTTTGGAAAGTGGAAGAAGAGAGGAGTAACAGAAATACCAATACAAGGGTTCAAGATAAAGCCACATTCCTCCACAATCATCCACCCTACTTCTGTTTCTGTTCTCCCCAGGAATTCAGATTTCCTACAAGTACTGTCTGAATAAGAAATATAATCATTTAAGAGACTGATCTCCAAAGAATAGGAAAACAATGCAAGTCACAGTGATGTCGAATACTGTCTGAACATCAAATGACGATCCTTCAGCCACCTCCCCTGCTTTTCTCACTGACTTGCATTTGATGCCTAACAACTGTAACCCTCTGTAACATTGCCAGATTTAGCTTTTAACTTTTCTGTTAAAACCTGTCTATACTAGAAGGGCAAAGCCACAGGAAAATACTTTAGCTTCTTTGCCTGTTCCCAGTTTTTCCTTTGCTTGCTCTTAACCCTCCTCAGTTTTCCTTTATGGCCAACTCGAAAGGACAGAAAATCTCCTACAAAGCAGGGTCACAGTCACAACACGCACGCGTCTCTCTGCTTCCCCCCAAAGCTAGGCCCACTCTTTTCTCCAGACATGAAAAGCAGGCTGCCTACAGCTCTCTTACTTTACAAGCCTGCAGTAAAGGAGAGAGCAGGGGCCCTGAAGGCTTCCAGTAACCATGGAGAGGAAGGAGAGCCTTAACAAATGACAGGATCTTCCCCAGGACTGTGTGGGATGGCTCCTACCAGCAGCTCATTCCCTTGGTCTGAAATCTCAGGCTTTACAGACAAGTGGAAACCAGCAAATTCTCACTCTTGCCCCTCCCCAAGGAGAGGAAGAGTTGAAGGAACTATTGTCCAGCCCTCTTCAGGGAGGCAAAAATTTCTGTCCTTGTAGCTCAGACAGGATTTTTCACTAATGCTAAGACTATAATTCTTACTGGTTTTACAAAAGGGTCACCTCCTACAACTAGGACTAGTTTAAAACTAGGCAGTGCCGGATGTAAAGATTTGAGGACAATAGGCTAAAGAAACATAAATCTGCCTTGAAGTCTCTTACCTGTACTCTGAACCAGGCAAATTTATTTGCAGGAAGTTCCAAAGCTACTTTCAGTATATGGTGCTGCAGAACAGGAGGGACCTCCTCTCGGAGGCCCTTTTCAGTGACGATACCTGAGGTTTGAAAGCATCAACTTCATTTTGGTATATTTTCCTGAGGTTTCAGGAATACAAATCATTTAGGGTTTCAAACTACCACTGTGAGATAAGCTGGCACTCCACAAACTTTGATACCATGACATCCCCAGACACACTACGGTTACATTTGGCCAATTTAAGGCCGGAATCCAGCCCTCAGCAGGGAGAGACTAACACCTGCCCTCGGCACAAGCCATTACTGGTGCACCGGAATACAAAGTCTCTTCTATCAGTCTCAGTGACTCTGAAAAGCTGTGTACCACAGGAAGTAAAGAAGATGGATAAATTCTATATTTTGGTCTCCAGTTTAAGTCAATAACAAATCTTAACACTTATACTATTACAATATTTGCTACAGGCAACGGAACTTTACACTTGTCTCTCCCTACATCACTTTTGTCATCTGCTCACGACGACTGCTGTGGCACAGCTTCAAAATTATTCACCTTATAAGTCACACAACTGTGCAGAGACCCTTGCAACGTGCTCCAAAAAACTGTGCTGCCCACACTTTAACAGCAGTTAAGTTATATACTGAGATAAACTGTATAAAGCTTTTGTTTCAGTGTGCTTTTCATTGTCTGTGTAGTATCTTTGTGGTCCACATTAGAGACAACTATAAATTTTAAAAATGCAGCATCACTACACAGTCTAGCCAATAGTAAGACCAAACAGTAAAACTGCACCAGCTGTGTAAAGCACCTATTGCTACAAGGTAGAAAAATATGCTGCCTTTGGAGAGTATGTTTCAATCAGGTGAGGGGAAGGAACAACAGAACTCTCAAGCTGGCATCTGAGAGAGTAAAGTTTCAAGATTAATTTACACCATCATTTTCTACCATATCATCTGCATCAAAATTAATATCCAGGCTCACTTCATTACATTTGTTTGAGAAACTTTCCGCTCTATTCAACTTTTTAATTTTATTATTTTATACTGTAACAAAACATACCATCAAAGAGACTTCTGGCTCATAAAAAGGTGTCCTGCCTTTTGTCCATTTTGAAAAAGCAGACCAATGTAAAAAATAATGGGATAAACGGGATATGTGACTTGGTGAGTCATCAAGTATACAAGCCAATTAAACATGCTTTGACAAAGGGGAAAAAACCTCACGCATGAGACAGTTGATTCAGAGGGGTTTTTTTGTTTAAAGCCCGTTTTTCCCCCTGGCAAACTTCAATTACGGCATTTACATAACGCCCATTCTTACACATGCCAGACCTGCCTAAAACACAGATAGTTGCTCTGCTCTGGTGGCCTACAAGCTCTAGCAGCCCACAGACAGCAGTGATGCCCAAACGACGTTTTGCGCTCTCCTTCAGTCCCAATTTTAAATGGCTGTATTTATTGTGCCACAAGCAGTACTGGAGGATCTTGCCCACAGCCCATAATTGGTGGCTGATCATCCTTGCTGCATTAAGGAGGTACAGAACATCTCTGTTTACTTCTGCCGTATGAAGAGGAATACCCTCTGTGAACATGCCATCAGAGACAAAAATTGAACAACATTGCTAAAGTGCCTCCTCATATAGATTTTCCACAGGAGATAATACCATACAGAATACTGTTCTTCTCCCCATACACTGCCAAACTGTGATAAAGTAATTCAAAACACAGCACATGGAAAAAATACTTGAATATTAAAACATTTTCCAAAGGAGACTGATGAATTGGTATGTGCTTCACCCCCACCCCAAACTTTCTGTGAACTATCCTGTTAAAAAAAATTCTGTCATTGCAGCTAAGAAGAGTTTGGAAGTAACTTACTTATGTTGGATTGTTGACATAGGTCTAGGAGAATTACACACCCAAATCTCATTAAGACTTTGACATAAGTCTTCCTCAGAAACATTAGAATTAAAACCCCATAAAGACCAAATTTTTGCAAGAATATGACCCACAAAGAGGAAGACTGTTGGGCAACCTACCACTTACAACAACTGAGTGTAGCAGAGCAGCTACGGAATTTAAGAGGGCAGAGTGCCAAAGTACTGCAAAAATAGCAACAATAAATGCCAACACAAGTAAGAAACTAAAATGAGTTACTTTTAGATAACAGTTCTTCCTCTATCTACACAGAAGAGCAAATATTCTCTTCCACTGTGGACTTTGTAAATAGCCAGAGAAAGAAATGAAGGTAATAGAAATACCCATCACATACCTTTTAGCAGCTTGCTAAAATCAAAGTTGCTCCGTGCTACCAAGTGGGGCACAACCTTCTGATAAAGGCATATGACCTGAAGCAGCGCAGCTTTCAGAAACAGTGTCTCAGCATCATCTGAGCCTAAACAAAGTGTTTACGTAATTAGTTTCTTCTTCCTTCATGCCAAAAGAGCAAAGTGTAGCACCTGCATTATCCAACATGAGAATTACTAACTGTATTTCCAATAGACTTGCATATGAAATGATCAGTTACCTTCCTCACTAACAGGAACAGGGAAAAAAAAAACTGAATCCCCAGCTTCCTTCCCCGGCATTCCTGTGTGAATATTTTAAAAACTAAACTAGCTTATTCAGTGCTTAAATTGACATTTGCCATTCTAATTTGATTCTAAAGTGCTCACATACATAAAAAACAATCTCAACATTTTAACTCTCATTATAAGAATCCAATCAGTCCCACTGCTGTTCAATGTAAGGCTGAGCAACAGAAAAAAGTGAAGGCAAGGACATGGTCATGCTGCTGGTTTCCGGGGACACTATTTTTACCTAATGCCAGGTAGGTTTGACTGGGGAAGTGCAGGAGACAGTACACTAAATTTTTTACTTCAATTAAAGGTTTCTTTCTTTGCCTTCCCTCTTTCAAAATAATACTTTCTCAACATGACCTCTTGGCAAGAGGAAGACAACAAATATCTGTATGAGAGAAACACCAACCCCAGTTAAGGCAGCTGTTTACTTCTTAGGAAAAGCTATTTCAGCAGCTAAATATTCTTTTAGTTTATGAGGATACATAAAAGCTACTTGTTATCCAGTCACTAATGAAAGGAAGCAAAATAAATGAAGGGCAGCCAAAACTTTTTTTTTAACACCTATTTTTTTCCCGTTAACTGGGTCTCCCTCAGGGAGCCATGAAGAACTGGATGGATGCCACATATAAACTTTGTCTTTGTTTGCCTGAGTCTCAACGCCCATTAAAAATGAATTCTCTAGTGGTCACAGTGCAAATAAAGCTGTAAAAGGTGAGCTGAGAGTAAGTGATACAGTATCATCACTCTAGTATGCAGAGAAACTGCAGCTACAGTACTTTAGAGATTAGCTGCTCCGTTGGTTTCAGCAGGCACTTTACCAATAAAGAGCCTTGGAGTGTCAGCGTTGACAACTATTTTGCTGCCCAAAGCCACACATAGAAGGTCATACACTGAAAAACTCTGCTCCAGGAAGTCTCACTGTGTAATATGCCCTGTGAAGGGCATCAAACTGGCTGTAGATTTATCTTTCCTCTATAAGTAAAACATTGCAGGCTGCTAGCCAAGCTACAGAGAGTACTAAAACTTCCAGTTCCTTGCAATGGGACTATGAAAGCAAGTCCTTCAGGAGGGATGCTGGTTACAATACAGAAAAACTGAAGCCTTCACTCCAACCCTCTCTCCCTCTTCCAACACTTGCATGTTTTTACTCCCGTGGTACAACACCACAAGCATTTGTGTAGCCACAGTAACTACTTCAAAAAAATTATCTCATGGTAAAATAACTTGGCCAACCTAAAATCCCTCAAAAAATTATTTTTCAGACATATCAGTTTCCCTACCTGTTTTATTGTGTGGTGCAAAAGAACTGTGGTCAGCAGATCCAGGGAGGTGATTCTCCCCCTCTACTCTGCTCTCGTGAGACCCCACCTGGAGTACTGTGTCCAGCTCTGGAGCCCTCGGCACAAGAAGGACATGGACCTGCTGGAGCGGGTCCAGAGGAGGGCCATAAAGATGATCCGAGGGCTGGTGCACCTCTCCTATGAACACAGGCTGAGAGAGCTGGGGCTGTTCAGCCTGGACAAGAGAAGGCTCCGGGGAGACCTTACAGCAACCTTCCAGTACTTGAAGGGGGCCTACAAGAAAGCTGGGGAGGGGCTGTTTGCAAGGGCATGCAGCAATAGGACGAGGGGCAACAGTTTTAAACTAGAGCAGGGTAGGATTAGATTAGACAGTAGGATGAAGTTCTTTACAATGTGGGTGGTGAAACACTGGAACAGGTTGCCCAGAGAGGTGGTGGAGGTCCCATCCCTGGAGACATTCAAGGCCAGGCTTGATGGGGCTCTGAGCAACCTGATCTAGTTAAAAGATGTCCCTGCTTACTGCAGGGGGGTTGGACTAGATGACCTTTAAAAGTTCCTTCCAACCCAACACAGTCTATGATTCTATGAAAATACTCCTACTAGCATAAGCAGGTCAAGAACAGGAGGATTAAGTTCAACAAGGGGAATTGCAGAGTCCTGTACCTGAGAAGGAACAACTGCATTTGCCAGTACGTGCTGTGGGCCATCCAACTGGAAAGCAGACTGGCAGAAAAGGACCTGGGGGTGCTGGTGGACACCAGGTTGAACATGAACCAGCAATGTGCCCTTGCCACAGAGAAAGCTACTAGTATCCTGGACTGCATTAGGCAAAGCATTACCAGCAGGTCAAGTGAGGTGATCCCTCCACTCTACTCAGCACTGATGAGGCCACACCTGGAGTGCTGTATCCAGTCCTGGGCTCCCCAGTACAAAAAAAGACACGGACACACTGGAGAGAGTACAACAAAAGGCCACAAAGATGATGAAGGGATTGGAGCATCTCTCCTACAAGGAAAGGCTGGGAGAGCTGGAACTGTTCAGCTTGGAGAAGAGAATGCTTGGGGGAAAATCACCAACGTACGGAAATACCTGAAGGGAGGGTGCAAAGAGGATGGAGCCTGGCTCTTTTCAGTGGTGCCCAGCGACAGGACCAGAGGCAATGGGCACAAACTGAAACACAGGAGGTTCCCTCTGAACATCAGGAAACACTTTTTTACTGGAGGGTGACCGAGCACTGGCACAGGTTACCCAGAGGGGCTGTTGGAGTCTCCCTCCCTGGAGATATTCAAAAGCTGTCTGGACATGGTTCTGGGCAACCAGGTTTAGGCAGGGGGGTTGGACAACATGACCTCCAGAAGTCCCTTCCAACCTCAACCATTCTGTGATTCTGTGATGGCAGAAAGGCAAACTGCTTAACCTCCTTGTTGCAATGGCAGCCTATTTGTCAAACTGCATTCTTAGGCAATTCTGACACTGGTCAGAATTAAACTGCCCAAAGAATTTAACAATGCAAAGTTGAATACTAAATGCAAAAGTGACATGTGGACTCTGCTGAAGTTAACTACCTTACATGGGATGAGGATTTCACAACATCCATTCACACACATGTAAGAAGGGGTAACTCCACCTGATTTGCCTACCATGCTGTTCAGCAACTTCTGCTGTCTCAGTCATCGCCTTCACAGTGGGGATATCACTTTCCCTTTTCTCCTGTTGGCCATCGTGGTGTTCTTTCCCTTGCTTCAGAAGAGACTGCCAGGCAGCCACTACATTGTTCATGTCTGGTAGAACCTAGAAGCAAAAAGAGTAAATTACAATAGCTCTCCTGCATAAGACAAAGCTCCTGTGACAAAAACATTCATAACCAACCAACAAGAGGATTTGCTGTTCTTCACAAATATAGCAACTGATCCTGTATGCAATCAGAAAAAGGTCTGAAAACAAGCAGCGTACTTTCACTTCTGCAGAATGTAAATATTGCAAAAAAAATTTTATTCAAAAAGTTTCCTGTGAAAAAGTTAGATTTGGTTCTTTATACTCATGGTATATTTTCAACCCAAGTGCTACCTTGCCTAGTAACTTATAACTCTGAATGAACTCTACCGGCTACAATTTCCTTGAACCAGAAGGATAATTTGCTTCTGGGCCTGCTCGTGGAATTCATTTGCAGAACAATCACTGCCAACACTACAAACTTATCTCACAACAAAATTTTATTTGCATTTCCATCAGACAGCTTTGTTAAGAAATGTAGTCCACTACTACAGTAGTTGTTAACACCTTTTAACCCACAGCATTCCCGCCCCACCACCACCCAAAGATAACTATCCTCCTGGCTCCCAGGTCACAACCACTTCAGGAGAAAGTGCAGAGGAACAGTTATCTGATGCAAAATGACTCATGTTGGACCCCAATTTTCTTTTTACTTTGTACCTTGCTGATGGCTTCTCTGTACAGCTGTACAAATTCCTCCATCATTGACAGTGTGTAGATTTCTGACTTTTGCCAAATTTCTTCATTCAAACAGTACTCAATATTCTTCAAGGCTCTTCTCAAAATCATTGATACAAGCGACAGTATGCTGTGCTTCACTACTACGCTGGGTAACTAAAAGAAAGAAGTTGAATTAATGACATTTCAGTGCTTCATCTTACGCTTTGCACATAATCTGTACTCTAAATATATGTTAAAATTTGTTAACAAATTAATTACTTCCTAAACCTTGACTTGCAGAAAAGAATCTGTAGGTTTTCAGATTCCCAGCCTAAACCACTCGTGAGCATTGGCAGAGTTGGTGCTTGTGAATGGCTCTTGGAAGCAGTATCAATGAATTAATTAATTTTCCAGTGCTTCCCCAAGCCAGCTTTATGCTGGGACAGAAAATATAAAATGTATGTAATTAACCAACGTAAGAAACTTGGATGATCACACACTTAAATCGAACAGTATTAACTCAGACAGAAAAATCCACTGAAATACCATAGACTGCTCTTACATTTAGTCCTTGGGTGAACATTATTTTATTGCACACTGTAGGGACTGTTGTTACCATCACCATAGAAAGCAACCTGGGAAGAGGAATAAACTCTGAAGTCTTAAAAGAATTGGAAATCTCTCGTTGGGCCTCATAGATCTGAAATAAAAATAACAATTTAATCAATATTGATATAGTCCTGGAGATAATAGCTTGTTCGGGGGAGCATTTCACAGAAGGGCTTTGACTCGTCAAAAGTGATGACAGCACTGAATACCAATTTCTAGGCAGAAATGCTACAGAGCATCCCCCAGGCTTCTATTCAATTAAATGGAATATCTGTATGTGACCTGCACCCTTCCTAAAGGCCATCCCTTTTTAACAAAAAGGATTACAGATCCTACTTGCCCAAGTTAAGCTTAAGCAAAGAGTCAGAGGAACACTCAAAAAGGACAGAAGGTTCTTTTAGCTGAGATTCGATGTTGCTGCGTCTCAAAAAATGTATCATCAACCTACTGCTTCTTACGACAATTCCTTCTTTGCTGGTTCAGTTAAATGTTTATACAGCCTCCTGCTCTGAGCATGGCTTTTTACCAAATGACCTTCCAACTCACTCTATGTCTACACTTTTTAAAGCAGCTGTGGCTCTGAGCCATGGCTCATTTTCCTCAGCACCCACAGAAAACAGGATGCCGTTTTCCCCCCTTCCATTTACCATCTTCGACATTTAACAGCATTCTGCTGCTGCTTTTCTAACATACCTACAGTAATTGATGATGTTATTTCAGAACCCTTAAGTCCTTCCTGTTTAGCTCACTTAAACCTGGGTCACCTAACTTGCCCACTGCTGGACTGGTTTATTTTTAAAATAATTATTTATGAAATATTGTGCCTTCCTGCTTTTTAGTGATTTTAATAAACTCTAATGCACTGTGCATTTACAGCTGTGAACATAATGCATCTTCAGACACGTGAGTTCTCTCTGATACAGGACAGCTGCTTCTGAAACAAAACCAAAAAAACCCACTCCCTGATCTTCAGCTCAGTTCCTCTGAAATCAACGAAATCTTGTTCCTTGTCACTAGGAAGACATCAGCTAAATTCATTAATTCAGTTAGTTTATAACTAACACGGCTCCATCACAGGCTGGCTGGGCTCTCTACTGCACAGTACCCAAACTGAAATTACTTTTACATTGGAATGGCATTATAATATCTATCTGTAATAAAAGCAATCAAAGGCAGGCTTACCAATCTACTACCAAGTTCCTTGGCTTGGTAACTTTTCTGTAGGTCAGGAACATTTGACTTTACCATCTTTCCTATTACAATTTTGTGTAATTCTGCACTACTATTTAACAAAAACAACTTCAATTTTTGGAAGAGAAAAGAGTATTGGGATTGCATTTTTCTGTGGAGATGTGGTGTGCATCATTCATACTCTTACCTTTTTGAGTAACTTCAGATTATCCATCCAAGCTGTCTTCAGTCTCGGAACAAAGGAATACTGGGTCTCCTTAAAGTATCTATTCAATAAATCTGGGCATACTTTAAAAATATTCACCATGAGATCAGCAACCATTTCATCTTCTGTTGCAGTTTTTAAACCAAGCAGAAAGCGCAGAAGCACCAAATTTCCTCCCCTATTGAAGACAAAAAAATACTTTAAAAAAGAAATCCCTATTTCGATACTTTACACGTGATGCTAACTCTGCAACTCCTCTAACCGTTGCTGGGGTAAATTCAAGGCAAGACCTTTCACACTGCTGGCGTAATTTCTGAGTTTATACTCAGAAAAGTAAGAACTGAATTTACCTCCAGGTTTTCTGCATGACAAACAGTAATTATTTTTAATTAAAACCACAATGTTTCAGAAATATTCTAACCAAACTTCACAAAGCTAAAAATGTAGAATTAAAATTTAATATTAAACTTGGAAGCATTTTCTGTGGTCTTTCAGTTTTGTTGTTTGGGGGCTTTTTAAGTTTTCTTCTGTATGTCCCTAAACAAAGTGAGAATACTGCAGATGCCAGATGAACACCAGTTAAAATTTTGTTTAAATCAAGAAACAGCCTGCTCTAGCACCACTCAGTATTAGTACCTGTTATTACAATCTAGTACCTTTCTTGCCCAGCTTATGTGATGAAGCATGAACTCACCCTATGAGAACCCCTCCATGGAATTACAAGAGTCTCAATTATTTCCTCTATCAGTCATAATCTTAGAGCAAATGTATTTTAACTAGTTAGCAAAAGGAAACAGTAGGGCAAATCAGTGCTTCCAGATTAGGTGTTGCAGGCCAAATTCTGGCACTACTGAAATCCATGTCAGCATTTTGCCAAAATCTGGGATAAACCATGTCTGGTTCTACAAAATGTAAATTAGACTAGATATTTCACCACCCTCTGGTTAACACTGCAGCTTTGAAGCTTTATTGTCACATCAAAGGAATCTATGGTCCAAAAATCACACCTTGCAGTAAGGGACTTGGTATCTAGCTATTCATGGAGATGGCTCAGAGAAACAGGACCATTGCCTAAGCCCCTATCAATAGGGCAGAGCACTCTCTAGTCTAGTAAACAGAGGTATGAGGAGATCCAAACAAAAACAACAAAAACCCCAATGTATTTATTTCTTCTGCCACAGAAGAGAGAGGCACAGAAGCAGAATTCAGTAAAGTTACTGGCAAAGGTCTAGAAGGGCAGACAAGGTAACTAGTGAGGTCTCTCTTGTTCCCAGCCCAAAGCGCACATACAACCTCAGCTGCCTGGTGACTTACTTGCCGGAAGTTCCAAGACTTGGATCGTAAAAAGTTATGCCATGTTTCAGAGAGCAGCAGACTTCCATTAAGAAATTATGAACAAGTTCCCGTACCATCGTCTTTCCCACCTCTTCAGAACCTTGAGTCACCTATAAAAAAAATCAGTAAAAAAGGAATATGACTTTTGGTATCACAGAAGAAAATTTTACATCAGTTTCACTCTTCTCTAAATTTTATGAAGCTCCTTTTATACAGAAATGCTAGAAGATAGTTTGCCTTTTGTTCAGATTAACAAGACAAATTTCAGTTTCTGCATTAAATACATTAAATATTACAATCTTTTTTTGGTTTTGAGGAACGCAAACCTCCCAAATTTAGGTACGTATGTACTATCTGCAGGGCATTACTGACTTAGGGCTTTTTGCAAAGAAGTCAGACAGAAGAAGATAGAGAAAAGTCAAGCTAAAGAAAAGCAGTGATATAAAACTTCCATGAATTGGGCAAGGCTATCCTGGGAATTTGAAGTCAACGACCTACTATTTAACCTGAAATAACCAACTTTCAACCTTGCAGGCCAGGTTCACTACGGGAAAGTTCAGAAAGACAAAAAAAATAATCACTGAAACCTTCACCACAAAGCACGCAAAACAAGCATGCGTACGTTTGTTGGACCAATTTGGCAGAAGACGGAACAACTTTAATACAGGGCAAGAACGATGGATAGCTAAAAACTGAATATGCCAATGCTTCAGGGAAATGTGTGGCACCAATGCCGTTACAGTTACCATACAAAAATGGAAGAAATGACCAAATATCCATGCCAAGTAAAAACTAAAAAAAAAATGAAGCCAGGTTCCATTAACCTTTTACAACAAGCACAACTCTAGATCCCTACAAACGAGAAGTCTCTTGACAATTGTGGTTGGGAAATCACAAACCATATGACTCACAAGAACTGCATGGAATTGTAAGAATTTAAAATTACTCAAAACTGAAATGCATGTTTATGAATAGTGTCACAGATTTGCACAGCTCCAGGCAGACACCTACTAGAAACAGATCTCCTCCAAAATGCATTTACAATATATCAGGATTGGAATGGAAGAGGCACAAACATCCAGTAGAGCAAGGATAAGAATGCAGTTGTTCAGTGTTATAAGTTTCGAAGAATGGTTGGGCTTCTAAAGATCAAGCGTTAATCAACACAAAGATGAGAAGTCTGCAGCCAAAACCCAGTGGAAGCATAAAAGTCTTTCTACTACTTTGCATTGGCCTTACAGCCATGCCTTAGATATTCTCACAGTGAAAGGGGGGAAAACAGAAGTTACATGATCAAGAAAAATAAAAAAAGTAAAAAAGTAACCTATTTATGAGAAGAAGATGACAAAACATCTCCAGTACTAACACACACCCACCAGCTGCGGCCCTGATCCTTGCCTCATCTATGACTTTAGGAATGTCATTTCACAGACCAATAGAACCAGTAACAGCTCAGCCCTCGGAAACCCTGTCAACCTCTCAAACAATGCAAGCTGAAAAGGCTGGCAACCATCCTGGGGGTTTAGCTCTCAGCTAAACTAATCGAAAGCTCATCAGTGTGTAGGATGGGAATGAGACATGGTACGAATATTGTTTCTGATATATTCGCCAATAAAGACACAAATGCGTCCAGGCAATGGAATACAGTACTCACAACCAAAAGCCCCATTTCTCCCTGGTTAACAGATCTGCACTGCAGTTCTGGTAATCAGGGAAGGGAAATGAATCCTCCTCCTTGAGCAGTGAGGTGCAGCTGAAAGTCAGGGTGCCTTTTTAAGTAGCCTCGGCAGATCCTTCTTCTTGAGGTCATTGAGGTTAGAGTAACTGGGAGCTATTTCAAAAACTGTGGGCTGCAAAGGTCGGGGGGGGGGTGTGCAGAAAAGCAAGAAAAGGGCTAGAAGTTACAAAGAAATAAGTTACCAGACCTTTAACTCCCCAGGACTGACATCAGTAATCCCATTCCACCGGTAAAGCGAAGCGATGTGAATCAACACTTCTGCAGTAAAAAAGCGCACCTTCTGGGTTTTGGTGATACTTTTATTTTGAACAACCTGAAAACAATGAGAAAAAAAAAAAAAAAACAGACAACACTCTATTTATTGCAAGCTATCACAAAATAATGGCAAATTAGCAACACAGTTCATTCCTCTAGTACACACACAGTTCGCCCTCCTCACTAGAGCAGACAAAAGGTTCCGCCTGTCCTGTGAACGCTTCTTTCACACGCCCCTGCTCCCATCTTGACACAGCTGAAGCCATAGGACTCTACACCAACTTCTGCAAACACTGCACATGCTGAACAGGACAGACTTTCAAGTTCAACTAAAGAGCACAGAATGTATTTAGAGCAACACAGACACAGACTAGGATCATGGAAACCTGCTGGTAGAGATGGTAGAACTCACTACAAATAAAGTTTGAATGAGAGGGATTTTTTAAATTCTCGTTTTCCTTGCTAAACTAAAGGAGTCATACAGTGTGTTAGGTTTCATCAATAACCTAACAGTACATAATGTACGATTCCCACAAGGGAAAATCTTAATTTAGAAAACAAAGCTTCAAGGAGGTTTATTTTATATTTGAATGCTAGCGTTTTTCTTCTTCTTCTTGCAAAGTTATTGCAATAGAAAAATGAAAGAATATTTTTGGTTTTAAATTGTCAGTTGTGAAAAGCCTGAGTCTGAGGCAGGCTCTTTGGTTACACTCTAAATTTGAAACTATGTTTTCTTCATTTTCTCAACTGCAACATTGCTACAGTAATTCCAAACAGAGATGCAAAAAATCATAGATACTGGAACTAAAAACATTTTTAAAACATTTTTATAGAAATAAAACAAATATCTGGTGCAGCTGCTGTACCCACAGCTGCAATAAAATGGTGCATCACAGTAAAAGAAGCATTGCAGTGCTCAGAAGCTAAGGAACAACAGAGCACAGGTGAGTCAGTCAAGACTAAACCGACTCTCACACCTTTGAGCAATTCCTGCTTTCAAGTTTTCTGTCTCAACCCTGCTATATCACGAGGTTATTTCTTTATGCTATCAAAGAATCAGAAAAAACAACTTCAAAAAGGAGCTGACTTACCTCTCCAACAGTACTTTCTGACAGCAGGTGGTATGTGCCCTTCCTTTTTCACAAAAACTTCTTTGATTTTGGGAAGACAACTTTGTGGTAAAACTTACCTTTTCCTCTACCCCACCAAGAAATACCTTTGACTGAATTTACCTCCTGCAGCAGAAACTTCGCTATCCTAATGGCAAGCAAGTCCAAAGACCAGCTAAGCAGGACCACAGAATGTGGCCTCAACAAAGCCCTGCCCAGACTGGCTGGGGAACAGCAGCCCACACCCTTCAGCTGCAACCAGACAGCTCCTAGGAACCCATTTCATGGCACAGTCCCCATACTAAAACCACACAAAATCCTTTTTCTCCTGGAAAGAAGACTGTACGTCATTACCTAGTTCAGAGGCAACAACCCTAGTCAAATCTAGCTGACCTCTTCATTTTGGTATGAGACACGTTAATGGAAGGACCAATCTTACTGTCACTGGAACACCAAAAAGACTCCAGTTCTTTTGACCTTCAGGCTTGGCACCGATGCAATCACAACCCATGAAACAATGGGAATCCGTTGGACGCCACACACTAATGATGAACTGAAATTAGCATCCAAGTACAAGCTATGAAATGACTTCCTTTAGAAGAGGACATTGGAAAAGCATAACAAGCTTCAATCCTGAAACAGTAAAATGGCGAAACTATCAACCTTCAATATGATTATTATCAGTAATGGACACATTGACAAACTTTGAGCAGCAGCACAGTGCCAACATCTTAAAGAGCTGTACAATTTATGAGAAATTACTGCAAAACTGTTTACAGCAACACAGAAAATAGAAAACAAGAGACAACGCAGTATCAAGAGCATATCATACCTTAGTTCTCAGTGTGGAAAGTAGAAGATTGACAGTAGAAACTTTGTCTTCCTTTATTTCAGAGCGAAAAATATCTGGAATGAAATCTAAGAAAACATTTCAAATGTGAAAATGTGAAAGCTATTTTCACACTAAAATGCTTCAGGGAATTCATACCCATTTCTCTTCAATGTCATATTATTTACCTTGCTGTTATATTTAAGGATGAACCAAATGGCTGCAATCAGAGTTCAGAAGGATAATGTGTCTGTAACTGAAGTGATGAACAAGTAATGCTGCCAAACCCACTCTCATCGTAACTAGCTAATTTGCCAACTTAGTTATTAGCACTTACTGCAACAACATCTGTCAACTTCCAATATATTTCGGGCCCTAATGTGCTATGCAGTATATAAACTTGAGTAAATGCCTATCCTTTCCACTGGAGGACTCACAATTGTTTCACTGAGTGATTCTCAAATGTTTGGAGGTTACATTTGCAACCACACACATCGTCTTTTGTCTCACCTGTGCATCCCAAAATTAGAGAACTTCAGTTTACAGAGAACTTCGGTATCTTACAGGGGAATGAAAGCCAGCTGTGCTGACTGGGTCTAGGTGTGTACTGCCATTCCCTGTTCTGAAAAAACTGAACGACTGCAAGCAACTAAAGGAAATCAGCAGCCCCCAGGGTAGCATGAACAATAGAAGTAAATAGTTATGGTCTGTTCTCACTCCCTCACCACAGAAGAAATGAGTTGCTGCCAGCTAATGACTTACTTTTTTTTTTTTTTCCCCTAGAGTATTTCTAGATCCTTTCTGAATTCTTTCTTAGCCTTACCAAGGGTTGCAATTCACAACTTGAGAAACATCGGCAGCAGATTTCAAACCATTAAAGTCAACAGAAGTTTTACATTATCTTCAGCATGTAAGAGATCAAGTATTAATCAAGTGTATGTCAGATTCGACTTTCTGGATCCTCTTTTTTATAAGTCCAGTTTGACTCCCTCCTTTAAGAGACAGGGATGTAACATACTCCTGGACTGCACTCCCATGTAATGCCTCCATAAAGGATGCAAAGGACGTTACCCTGGTCTCCTGATCATTGACAAAAAGCTGTCTAATGGAGTACACAACAATTGTCCCGCATGAGGAATAAAAGGATACTAGAATATGCACAGTCTTTATCACTTTTTAAATATTTTTAATGCAGCATATCCACTATTACTGTGTCATTAGCAAGGACGGAGGCCATGAAGTTTTCTTCTGCTTATTGAATCTATGGCCTCGAAGTTATATTACATTTACCTCTTTTACATCTGTGACACCAAGGGCTTCCTATTTTTGCACAGTTTTTGCAGACAGCAAACATTATTCTCAAGCAGAAGAGACACTCACCAGAATACTGAAGAAGTGTAAAGCTTTACAGCTAATAAGATAAAAAATACATATTTTGTATCTTATTAGTGCTGTTTAACTGGTTCACATTCTGATTTAGCTCATATTTCTTATCACCTATAAAAGACTCTGCCTTAAAAAAAAAAAAAACAAAAAAACCCAAGCAATTGTGAAGTACCTTTTAATTCCAGCACCTGTGTCAAGATTGCATTGTCACCAGCAATTAAAAACGAGAGAGCAAACTGAATATAAGCCATACGGACATCACTTCTCCCCTAGAAAAGATAAAAGGCACTATTAGCAAACAAATTGTACAGAACTGCAAAATTAATACCGCAACAATTCATTATCACAATAAGTACTATAAATAGGTAAATAAAAAACTTCTAACACCATGTTGCATATAGCCATACACATGTATTTATATGCAATACATCCACAGTATATTAATTTGAAAAACTTCTTGCGTTAAGCAGACCACAGTCTGTTAAAGTTAACATCAAAAAGCAAGGTGTCTTAGTTCACATATTTTCCCCATTCTCGATACACGGATAGGCCATAAATAAAAAAAAAGAAGACAACGTTAACAGTACTTTCATGCTGAACCCTTGTACACACATCACTGAACATCCTCACTTCTGCACCACTTGGTACACTGGCGAGTTCACAAAAATACACAAGAATACTGTAAATAGTGGTTTCAGGGAGAAAGGCATGTGTTTGTATTTTGCCTTCTACTTGATTGCTTTATATATAAACAATTTCAGGAATGTCAGATTTCATGGTTTTTGACCTTACCGCAAAGTTGTCTTTAGGAGTACCTTCACTCCTTAAATTAAAATGCTTGGATGTAGGAGTCTTTTGACCACAAGCTTATTAGATAGGCAAGTAAGGTACAAGGAAAAAAATTTCCAGAAACAGATTAAAGATCTTACTCTTGCTCAGCTTTCAGTGAAATTATTATGTAACAACTGGCTAACAAAGGTGAATTTTCTAATACAAAAACATCAGGCCCTAAGCTTACAGCAAAATCTCATTTCTTTCTCTTTATTTGTTCTTTCAGCCCTTTCATAAGTCACCTCTGCCTCATGTTTAGCCTAGTAAGTATCTTCTTTCAGGCATTTTTACATGAAACTTAGTTTTGCACAGTAAGTTTAAAAAAAAATTACAAATCACATTCACATCCTGTGATCCTTTTCTAGGCAAAGCTTTCATTACTTCCACTGTGCCTGAATCTGTAGTTTTATAACATATTAGCCCCTTTTTTAACATCATCTTTATTTTTTAGCCAATCTTAGTTGTGTGATCTGGGTAGCTGCATGAGCAGCTGTGATAGCTGAGGGATGGGTGTAATGCCCTGCAGCTTAGAAATTGCAATGAGCAGCAAGGGTCCCCAAGGCTGGCACTGCTCTGGAAGCCTGTATAGTAAGAAATTGCTGCAGCGCTACTGCTACTCTTGTTCTGAAATAGTGGTTCAAGTCAACCCTGATTATTTTTAGCAAACAGAGAGGAAACAAGAAATGGTTCCTTTTGGAAAAAGAGGAGTGACTTTTTCTACTTAGTTCCATATCCTCCTTAAGGATTTCCTCCAAGAGATTGTTTAAAACTCCTGGTTATATTTTCAAATGCAATTATTCTGACTGTACTAGTACTAGGGCAAAATCCTCTCTCCATTTCTACAACTGAAGAACCTCCATTTATTTCAGTGGGCCAAACTGCAATCCACACATTGGAAAAAAGACTGAGCTCTTCCCAAACACATCACTGAATAGTTTTCAGAAGTTTACAATCGCTTCCACTCCACTTTAGACATGAAACGGGTAGCCCACAGAAACTATACGTTTATATTTCACCACAGCTTATTAGAAACAGACATGCCACTTTGATGTTTTGCAGTAAATTCTACAAAGCATTGTAAAAACAAGGTTATCCTGAGGAGCTCTGGACCCTGACAAGATGAGAAAGACCAGCATGGGGTGGAAAATTAAGCAAGCTATACCTCAAGAGTGCAGGCCAGCTCCCCCACTATCGCAGATATTCAGAAACAACCCTTGGGGATTTCCCGTGTAAGTAGATGGAAAGCTCTTGCCCCACAGATCAGTTCTGCTCCCAATTAGAAACAATCAAGAAGCATTTCAGCCTGACACAGGACACGAAGGAAGAAGATGCATCTTGAAGATGAAAATACAGCAGAGACTTTGGCAACAGCTTAGTTTTAAATATTCGGCAGAGGAAAACTGATGGAGCTATGTCATAGCATTTCATGGCACAGAGCAGCTTAATTTACCTTCTTATGTCTTTTTTTCAATAATCCAGGCAGAAACTTATTATTGAAATCAAAGTGGCTATACACATCCCTTGCTGAATCTGGCCCCTGAGCCACCATTGCTGACAACAGGGTAAGGCACACTTGGTTCATCCTAAAATGAATGGCAGAGGAAAACCTGCAGGTTATTTCCAGCATGACAGTTACACAACCAACCAAATCACGACATTAAAATTTAAAGAAAGACCTTTTTCCTGTAAAAGAAATTATGCCGCTCCACCTCCAGCATCCACCCAAGCCTTCAGGAGTTTCAGGCACGAAGCAGTTCTGAGTCACTCCCAACATAAACGATCAAGATAGCCGTTAGGAAAGTATCCCTGGTCAAGCAAAGCTCTCGCTGCAGTTGATGGGAGCTTTAATTGAATATGTGACTAACCACTTTAATGACCATCGCAATACAGATTTAGGCCAAACACAAATTATTCTGTTATTCATAAAGAATTTTGATCTTCTTTGTGAAAAACCTATTTCTACAAGCATATTTCTTGGACAGACCCCCCAGTCCTGCAAATGCTTATGCACTTTACTGCCACAAGCAGATCCGTAGGAGTCACAGCTGATGCTAAAGTTAAGGACACACAGAGCATAGGCCAAAGTTAAGACTGCATTTTTTGTGTTTTAGCTAAATGACAGGTTTTCTTCAGTTTAGGTATGCAGCGTGGTCTTGTCATGAAGTAAATCCCAAGATCTACACTCAGTTTTGATTCTTGCTCACAGACCACTGGGAAAATTTGCCTGAGAAAACAGAACAGACGTTAAACAACCAAAGCCATTATAACGGCAACTGGGAAGAGGAGAGGGAAGAAGAGAAAAGGGAATGCCTATTTATATCCTTCCCAAAAATTAAGCTGTGGTGAGAGGCTGGATATTCACTTTATAAAGTATGACAAAAGCAAGAAAGTGCCAAAAATTAAGAACTTCTGAATTCATGGGAGTCTGACATTTATTTCAATGGGAACATGACCGGGCCATCAGGTACACGTCTGCAGACCTCCATCATCTGAACAGCCACTACCCCTTAAGGGTTTTGCAATCTGTCCATCATGTCTCATTCATGGACAATCGGCAAGAAAGCCATATGATTAAAGCAGAGATCCCACCTAGACATACCACAATAAAACCCCTTTGCACATCAAAGAGGTAGCACTGTAAAAGCAGGACATATCCTACCAGAATAACATCAGAAATCTGCAGCCTCCTCCATGCAGGTTCTAGAAGGATTTTGCCAAAAGCTGTAATCTTTAAATGCTAACAAGAAGTGTAAATCTTGCATAGTTTCAAAATTTATTTACAATATACCTATCCATCCGTATTTGGCATTCTATGTACAGTAAGACCAACTGAATGGTGCAGGAAGCGTGGCTGTGTCCATGAACTGGAAAGCAGAAAATGCTTTTCTAATTCTGGCCTCTCCAAAGACCAAAAGACAAGTCTTTGGCCTTGGACAAGTCATTTGCAATCTCTATTTTTTTCTCTCCCTTCTCTTCCTCCCAGGTTTGTATTAAAATGTCTCTGGCACTTAGAACTTCTCACCCTGTCCACAGGGCATGAGAAATTGTTGTTTAGACTGGACTAGATAACACATGAGTGCTCCAATTGGCCTAAAATGGCCTTAGATTTAAGAGACAGGAAAAGTTACAGAGGAAAAGCCAATCTGAAAGAAAAAATTCTATTGTAAACATGGAAATTTGACTACAAAACATACAGGGAAATAAAACACTCAAGAGCAGCTCTTTTTGCCATAGCAAGATGGACTGCTCAGCCTCTTGAACTAGAAGAAAGCCTGTTCCTCCCTGTTCCAGGCAGTACATTTCACTTCACAAACCAAGCAGCATTAAAATAACAGGACTCGAGATACTATCCATTTCACCTCTCACTGGGACAGGCACAACCAATGAAAACTACAGCCTCAGGAAAGTATCGTATAGCATTAGATTGTGTATTATATCAGAGCTTCCACCCTTCAAAGACTTCCATATGCAATTATTCTATGAAATGTGGAACAGTATCATTAAATAAGCCAAGCTGAATTTTGCCATGCCTTGTACACATGTGCAAGACCCAGACAGCCTCTCGGCATCAATTCAGAGCAACTGACAGATTCTCCGCAACAGTACAGAGAAGACTTACGTGGGATTTTCAGAATACAAAGCAGCATAGACCAATTTCATGTGGGAATGAATCAACTTTTTGACTATGTTCATTCCCACAACAGAAAAATGGGAGAGGTCACTGGCTGTCCTCAGTAAAATGGCCTCTAGAGCTTGGAAGATTAATAGCATCTGTAAGATAATAAGAGATATGTTATTATCTGCCAATATCAGGTACGGGTTGAAATTATTATCTGAGCAAACAGTAACAAACACCATTAAAACAAAGAGTAACCCCACCACAAGAGGAAAGCTTCCACATACGAAGTTGAAGTTAAATTCTGAATTCTCTCACAAATTAATGCTTCCTCTTCTAAAAGATTAGTTCTGAGAGTGCAAATTTTCAAGGAAGCCCCTATACAAATACTATATGAAAGACCAGAGAACCACAGTAGGTCAGCTGACTTCTCTTTTTTTTCAGTTGCTAAACTCATGGAATTCAGTAGTAGGGAGGGACAACCCCCGCTGGAAGCCTAAGCCAACATGCTGACTGAAGGCCTGGACAAATAAACTGAATGTTAAAAAGGGTCCCTCCTCACATGTGAGTTGAGACCTACGTGCATGATTCACCTCCATAGGCACAACAGATTCTGGGCATGCAAGCATGGACTGCAATCCTCAGCACAGGCTGATTGATCTTGAAGGCCCTTTGCAAGCTGGAGGCGGAGGCCTAGGGATAATGAACCAATGCTTTAAGAGACAACCGCTAGTAAGTGGTCAATGAAACATGCTGAAGAAAACCAGCTAAGCTGCTCCAGTCTTGGAATTAACTCCTTCTAGATGAGTCCAGAGCCCACGCAGCACTGGGACTGTACTCATTACAAGTATTAGCCTCTATTGGTAAAAGGATCTTGCAGAAAGCAAGAACACTCTGTCACTGGACATGACACAGGTCAACATTACACAGACAAAAATTATAATCTAAGGCAAAGACCAACAAGTGGAGGTTAAAGAGAACACTATCCAATTTTATGCTGTAAGCAGATTTAAGTTAATAATGCTGCCACAGTATTCGCAGTGAAAAAAGTTTTTTAATTCTTGAGTTCATTCATGATATTCTGATGGGGAAAAATTGGGTCCAGCTCAGATGAGAAAAATGAGGTCAACTTTACCAGTGGCTTCCTAGAAATATTGATGTGTCAGGGAGATGTCTAGTTATCTAAAAACAATTACTTTCACTGGACTTTTTTTTCCCTTTGCTTAACTGCTTCTGTTGACTCCCTTATTTCATAAATGTTTTTTTAATGACATTTAAAGAACATTAACAGCTTGATTTTGGCAGAACTACTGGTTATGTGTATCATTAAATCCGGGAACATCTTTGCACTGAGAAGGACATTCCCCACTCTATCAGTGCTTCTACCACTGTGACTTCCAGGGGAAAAAAAAAAAAAAACAACAAACATGCCAATACAAAATTTTCAGTTATTGATGCCAGAAAGTATTTCTTCAGTGGTTCCTCTCCCACTCAGGATACACGCTGCCAGTCATTAAACTATAGCACCTACACCCAGCTTACTTCACTTTCATGCTTCCTTTCTCCATCCAGGAGTTTGAATATTTCAGCGCACTCCATGGAAATTTTTATGTATCCCTCCACGACATCATATATTTTGGGTGACGGCAGCGTCTTCGCAACGGAGACGAAGGTCTTCAGACCTGCAGGGACAGAGTGTCACCCGGGGAGCCCACGGCCTCGCCCGTGACACGCTACGAGCCGCCCCCCCCCGCCCGGGGACACGCCGGGGCGGCCCCCCGGGCTCTGCGGCGGGCCCACGGTATAGTAACAGCAACCATCACCATCTTCATCATCATCACCATCATCGCCACCCCCACGACGTCGCTCTAGGGACAGGACACGTCTCTGGGGAGCCGCTCCAGCCCCTGATGCGCCGGCGGAGCACGCCTTT
>VYZM01000528.1:242874-283113 GCA_013398915.1 Dromas ardeola | reverse complement strand
GGGCGGGGGGTCTGTCGCCGCTCCCCACCCCCCTTCCCCGATGCCTCAGGAGCGGAGCCGCCGTACCCCGGCACCCCCGGAGGGGCGCGGGCGTGAGGTGCCGGGGCTGCCCGCCAACCCCCCCTTCCCGGCCCGGTGTCGGACCCCGCCCGAAACATCTCAGGGAGCTGCGTAGTGACCGGGGAGCTGCGGGCACGCCGTGTCCCGGGGCCGGGAAGCGGGCCTGGACCCAGGGGACGTGATTCAGATGTGCCGTAGCGGCGGCAGCGAGTGAAGGAGGGGAGGAAGGAAGAGAGGGTTAAAAGGGGGCCAGGTGGGAAGGGGCGTGAGGACTTGGACCGTGGGTTTCTTGTCAGCTAACGCGGTGGGAAAGCCGTGCGTGGATCAGGGCCTGACCAAAAAGTGCGTGGAAGTCCCTGGAAAGGTTCCCACTTTTCTCCCGGAGACTTGGAGTCGGGCCCTGCCCCAGCCGTCCTGAGCTCCGGTAGCCAACAAACCCTGCGCTTCTTTCTGCTGGGAGGGCGTTTCGCCTGGTAGCGCTGGGATGGCGAGGGCTGAGGCGATAATCGTCATTGGGAAACTGCATCCGTGATCGCTGCAGGGGTGCTGAGCCAGTGCAAAATGAAGTGACTGTCAAAACTGGGAAGACATCCTTGTTTCCAGCAGAAGGAAGAAGCGATCTTTCTTTTCTGCTTGAGAAACCCGCACTCTTGTAACTCTTCCGGTGCCCCAGGACATCTCACTGCTGCTAGTTATTTAGAAGAGCGGTTTCTCTCCTTTCTATATTTAACAGTAAGCACAGCATATTCCTGGCAGTTGCAAGCTTAAGGAACTGCCTCGAGGGCAAAAAGCAAACCTTACCCTTAATGAACAGAGGAGAACTTTCCAAAAGCCAGTCAAGTGCACCAGAACAAAGTTAGTATATAATTAATAGTCCAAATGTGTTGTTATGCATATTAATAGAACTCATGTTAATACAGTTCAAAATGCTGGTGATGGTTCTGTAGAAACTATTTTCTCAGCAATAGGAAAATACAGTTTGTGATTTTATTATTATGTCCAATTCCGTAAGCCTGAACGTTTCTAAGCAAGCAATCATCAAATATAAAGACCAGAGTTATATACTTGGATAAACTACGTTTCTCCTATTGGTTTCCTTTCACATGTAAAAGGCTTTTAAATGCTTGCTGTCTCATTCTTTGGTGTTTTATTGGCTTAGCTGCTGGCTTGTAGATGTTAGTTTTGGAATCACATGGTAGTTCTCCACAATAAAATAAAATAAATGTTCAAATTTTCCCTTTCAAATAGCCGCTGAGTTAAAAAATATCCCTCTAGTTTATCTAGGAAAGTTCCTCTCACAAAAGTCCATTCACTCTTCAAATGAAGTTATTTAGATAAGGTTATCCAAGATACATTTCAGAAGTACAGCTGTATCCAGTATTCATTGTGCATTGAAGTTTCTGAATAGGTAGAATGACCAAGGAAAAATCTCTGTCTCACCCCAGAGATCAGTATTAAAAATGTCGTGCAGACAATTCAGTAAATAAGATACAGAAAAGAAAATTAGATTCCAAAATTCTTGCCAGGCTGGGAAGTTTCCAGGCCTGAAGAAATTCTGCTCTCATTTTCTTTTTAATTTTAACATGGAGATCTAATCCAGAATGACAGAAAAGACCGAAATGTTACTGCAGTGTTTTAAAACAAGGTATCCAGAGCACACGGAGAAGTTTTTCAGCTACTTCAAAAGTAGGTGCTGCAGGCCAGGAACTGTCAGATGTAGGATAACAGTGCCATCCCCAGTCTGTTTAATACCTGTTGAAGAACTGTGACAAGCTCTGTAACAGCAGCTTCAAGCTGAGCTTCTAAGAGCTGCTGAATTTCCTTATTTGCTCCCTCCCTCAGCAGGAACAGCGACTTGATTTTTTTTTTTTTTTTTCATAAGCTCTGCTGAATTTACGTGAAAACAAATCTGCCCCGTTTAAAGGGGCAGCGCCCTGCAGCTGCTAAGGTGCGGGCAGCTCCTGGGGGATTATCCCGAGGGATGAGGAGCAGGGAGCTGGCTCCCCCCTTGCTTAACCCACCATCCGCACTTTTACACTTCTGGAAAGGGTCAGCTCTAACCCTGCCCTTCCGAGGGTAAAGCTTCCAGGCAGCAGGTTATAGGTTTCCAGGTGCAGCCCATGTCGCAGCAAAAGGAGCTGTGATCTGCACCTGGAATGTGCCCTGCGCAATTTCACCTGGCACTGGGAATTTAGGAGTGCACAGAGAATTGGAAGGCCAGTTGCTTAAACTTTTCCTCCTTTTCACAGATTTCAGGGTTTTATACTCAGATGATCAGATGTGTGCTTTTTTGGGTCATTGCCTTTTCCACTCTGTGTGTTTCCAGCATCAGATCTCTACCTCAGCAGCCCAAACTCTCTTCCCCTCTCCCTTCTCCCCCCACCTTTCTGACAGCTTTCTATTATCATTTCCCAGAATGCTGTCAGATTGCAACAACTGCACGTGATCTTTGTTGTTCTCTTTATGTATGTATTAAATCATGCTAGCAATTCTAACCTGCCCAGAGTCCATTTGTTGGTCACAAGACCTAGCTGCTTGCTTGTAACAACACAAAGATGACCTCTCCTGGGAATTTGTTTGGTTTTTGGAAAGGGGAGCAGGGACCAGTGTATGTGGATAGTGAAGGGTGGTTGTTTTTTTTTTTCTTTTTATGTTTGACTTGTATTTATTTCCTCATTTAGAAAACTGTGATCCTTTTTTATGGATCGCTTCACAGAACAGAAGGAGTGAAACTAGTACAGTATTTGTCCCTCCCTTTTCATAAGAGAGAGTTTGGCAGCTCTGGCTGCAAGTAGACTCTCTTCATTTGTTTATTGCAGGTCAGTTGCCGTTGAGGTCTTGTTATTACTCCTGCCCTTACAGGATATAGAGCTGCAGGTTCTTGTTCTCGTATGTTTCTCAGTCCAGCTTTTAACTATGAAAAAAAAAATTTGTTAGTGGTTTGGTTTCTTTTTTCCCCCCAGACATTTCTTCACTGTGCAATAACATTTTGTGAATTGGTATTTTCTAGGGAGAAAAATGTTCTGAAACAAGATTTCCAGCAGCAGTTCGAAATCTGTGAGGAGGACTAAGTGTCACTAAGTGTCACTAAGTGTCACTCAGTGTCACTAAGAAAAATTAGTTTCTCCTTTTAATAACAGGAGATATTTGAGGTAAAGTAGTGTTGATACGCACAATACTTGAAGATCTGCATAATTTATTCTTCTATAGCAGTTTGGTGGCAACAAAGAATATATTCATTAATTGCATTGGTTATTGAAAGTGGAGGTTTGCCCTGAGGTTTGCAGTCCTCTATGTGATTAATTTTTTAAAGTGCAATCCCAAGTGTATATGCCCAAATTTGAAAGTGAAAGGTGAAGGTTTGGAAGAAGAGATAGAGACTTAATCCACAGTTCTTTCCTTAGATCTTCATGCATATTGGTTTGATCCTACAGCTAGAGAATTTTCTTGTGCCTGTTCTTCAAAAGACATCTAAAATCCTTTTTTACCCAAATACTTATGTCTGCAGTTTCATTCCTGCTTGACAAAACTCTATCCTCATGTTGTTTTTCTCAGTGATCACTTACAGCTTTCACATTTGAGATCAGATCCCAGTCCAGGAGACTGAAGACTGCTGCAAATTTTGCTAATTCTCTAATCTAGGGAGCCAAAATCCTAAATACTCTGGGCTCTCAGGACACTGTCAGAAGTGGAGGGGAACACATTTTTCAAGAAATCAAGGCCACAGGACAGCCATTTCCTCACAGCTCCTCTATGTTCAAGGACTGGTTCCCAAAACAGTCAAAATAAGGAGCTGTCAAGACCTGCAAACTTATAATACGAGTATTTATATACCTCTGTTGGTGCTATAGAAAGCCCCACTGTCTGCTGCCACTGCTGCTGAGGGGGGTTTGTTTTGCTGGGGGTGGTGGCTGTTGCTCAGGAGCATTGCTCAGGATGTCTTCTTCCCGACAGCAGAAATCACTGCTCCTTCATCTCACCCCCCTGCCCTGCTTGCTGGTAATGGGAAGAGGGCTGGGCTCTCCCCTTGTCTCTCTGTCCTACCCCTGCTCTGTCTCCCACCTTTTGCTCATCTGTGGCAAAAATGAACAAATCTTATCCTTCTGGAACAAATTCCTTCTCACAAGCAACACTGAGGAACATTCATTTACCTTATTTATATTTACTTGTGGGTATTTTGCATCCGTCCTTTCACTTCTTCCTCTTTTTTCCATGCTACTTGGAGCTTAAGGGCTTTTGCTTGAACTGGCCTCCTTTGCTCACTTCATCAGTCAATCTCCCTTTCTTTACCTGAGTCCCAGCCAGGTTTTCAGGGCAGCTTTCAAGAAACACGGCTGTAACCGAAGATCAAAAATGAACTAACTGTGTGATTGCATAACTGGGCTGAAGAATGACTTTCTGGATGTGAACAGAAAAAGCAGCCCGCTGCTTAGGTAGAACCTTTTAATCTTTGTCCGCAGGTGTCAGCTTTTCTTTCTTTTTCCAGAACCATTCAGACCGCCTTGCTTTAAATCCATAGACTTGATCTTCTGACCCAACAATAGAAAACAAATGGATCTAATGAAAAAGCAAACCAGTTCACCCAAGAAATATAATCTGATCTTGTGGCCTTTCTGCATTAAAAGTTTCCATTAAATTCTGTGGCATTCACCCATCCCCGATTCCCCCAGGCAAAAGGAAAGCAAACAAATGCTTCAAGCAAATGCTTTGTTTGTAATAATGTGGCAGGATCAATCATGACCAACCACAATGATGCAGAGGTTTTTTTGTTGATTTTGCGTTGGTCAGATAAAATCCTGTATAAATTTTCTTGAGCCTGTTCTGTTGACTCACTGTGGCAAGTGGAGCTTGTCCTTTGACCAGGATATTTAAAGAGGTGCTAAAAGGAGTGATGTCAATGATGCCTTTTCTTGATACCACCTTGTAAATGTCAAATGCAAATTTTGGTTGCTTTGTTTAAAGAAAAACATTTCGGTTTAGAAACATGTTTCAGTAATATGGGAGTTAAACCTCAAAGTCTGGTTTAAGGTTTCTCAAAGCGGAGCAGGTTTGGATCTGGGATTTGTTCTGCAGAACAGGAGAGGTGTGTGTCAGAAGTGAGATTTTAGTTTAGATCATGGTGCTGAGATCCAAGGTTTTGTTTCAGGCTTGTCTCTGCAGTTCTTGCTGCTTTCCTGAGGAAGTGTAGTTTATGAAATCACATTTTAGATGTGGATTTTGCCTAACATTTTTGTTAAACCCACTGATCAGATTTAATCGTCCTTGTTAGAGAAGTTAAAGCTTTGGTCCTATTAAGTTCCTACAGATCTTGTGAGCATAAGCAGCTAGGCCCTACTGGTATCCCCAAGAAAGGATGCTGCTCCAGAAGCTCTTCCAAAGTGAGTTAAAGCATAGTGTGATGCTCTTGGCCCTACAGCAGATGTTGGGAAATTCAGGCATGAGACACAAACCTATAGGAAACTTGACTTGCTGAGTTCCAGTGCTCAGAGACCAACGTGGTTGAGTCTATCTTTCAGATTCTTACACCTTTGGGGCAGGAACTCTCTTTGTTTTCACTGTGCAAATTGCTGGCACTTGACACATCATATGTTATTTTTATTCAAAATAAATAGCAGGGATTAGCTTCCCCCTGCCTTCCTATTCCATCTGCTGCTGATACCTTCCTTAGTAAGACAGAGCTTCCAGGCAGTCTCAGCTTTATTAGAGAAAGGAGTTACAGAACCGTTCCAAATAAATACTCAGATTATGATGGAAGTGTCCCCTGACAGAGAAAACACTGTTTGACCAGTCACCAGTTATCAGAGTTCTGTCATCTGCCAACCATAATCTACAATTAAAATTGAAATATTTTGATATATTACCAAACACAGAGAAAATAGGGTCTTAAATGGAGCCGAAGAACAGAAGGAGGCATGGTTGCGCCTTATTTGTTCAGCATTGGTGAGTCATTTCATCTGAATTTCTATGCATTTTAGGAGTTTTGTTTCAAAGGTCTATTGTGTGGCTTCTGGCAACAAATTAAATACCAGTGATGTTTGGCTCTTAATTTAGAATTAATTTTAAAACATCACTCATAATATAAGACCTGATTGAAAGCGTGTGGAGGTCACTGGAAGGATTCCCAAGGATTTCACTGGACTTTGGATGAGGGTCTCAACCCACAAATATCTGTTTATTTTTCTTTATTGTGTTTATTCTTGGATGGGAAGACAAGCATTAATTTTTCAGAATCATTTTGCAATTTTGGACTTTTCATTTCTTCAGGCTAAAACTGAGTTGGGGACCATGAAATGTTGTCGTAAAGGAAATCATAAGGCTATGAGGGTAAGGTGGGGGGTTTTTTGCTTCTCTGGCTTGGACTCACTGTACTAAAAGGCATCATAACACTGCAGATGTGTGAGCTGCCAGAGGATGGACAAATTCCCTGATCTCTAATTTATCTGATTTTTTGAGTGTCAAATATAAATGGAAATGCAAAGCAATGTAGAGTTTGAGTCAGAGTTCTGTTTGCAAAATGAAACCTGTGTTTTGTTTTTTGAGGAGCTGGCAATGAAGAGCCGCCCCTTTCAAGTTCTCATGGAGGTTCAAGTTCATAAATTTGGGTTTTCAAAGAAGTATTTTCCTCTAGTCCCTGAGGTTCTCCTACTTGCAGTCTTTGGGAAGATCATAACTTTGCTGTCTCTTGGGCACAATGACTCACTCATTCTGTCTCCAGAAGCAGTTGCCGCCCACTGAGCCTTTCCGTTGTTACTTCTTGTTAATGGCACTAGAAGAGGCTACTCTGTCTGCAATCAAAAGAAGAATTTTTTGGCAAGGGCAGAAAAGAGTCTCACAGTCTTCCTTAAAAGTGTTGTACCTCCTGTCAGTATCTTAGGATAGGAGGGAGGAAATCTTCCTTTTCTACTGTAATAGTTCCAGATTAAGTCCCAGGACAAGTGGCTTCATGGAATAGCTGAGAGAAGTATAACTGACCATAGCATGGAGTTCACTACAGACCAAAATCTTCGGGGATCAGTAGTAGGTTGCCTCTTCCTAACACAAGAAGGGAAAAAGGAAATAAAAAGAGAAAGTGAGTGAGAAAAAGGAATTGCATAGGGATCTCTCTGATTTCCTCATAAAGCCATTGGGCTACAGTGAAAATAAGCATCACTTCTAAGAGAAAACACAAGGGAATATGAAACTGTAGATCTGAAGGAAACAGAGAACAGCTGTGTCAGGATATGAGAGAGAATATGCATCTGGTCTGTGAGTGCAGGATTCGTGGATTTTTCCCACTCTGCGGAAATTTAACACACATAACTGCAAGTCTGAGACGAGTTGCATGGATATGAAGAGGTTATGTGGTTCCTGGAGAAACAATGCCCATTTGGCATAACCAAAAAGTTACAGGAGGTCTATTCTTTCTTCATGATGTCTTGTTTTTTTTTTTTCTAAAAAGAGCTCATGGGTTGGCTTCTTGCATGTGCTGCTACTCACTGAATAAACCCTGTTGATGTGATTTTATGCTGAATTATCTGCTGGTTACCTGGGTCCTTTCTCTGGCTTAAGTAGAACCAAGCTCTTGCTTAATTTGACCCTCAGATTTAGCAGACAGTGAGAGTTAGGTTCAATAAAATGGTTATGGTCCAAGTTTGGATCCATGAGGTATGACTATGAGGGAAAAAATTAAACGAACCAATTTCCTTAGGAAAGTGCACACGTTGATAAAGCAGTTCATGGAAAACCTGAGTGAGGTCTTCGTCACTGATGCCTGCTTTGATTGCCGTACTATCTCAAAAGCATTTTCACTTTTAACTTAAGCATTTTTTTATTGAAGGCTTAATCTTTCATCTGTCAGTATGGCCAGTGAAAACAAATTGCTCCATTAGTAGCAGGCTGATTAGCTCTCTAGTGTATGTATGCTGTCTCTTCAGCAGCGAGTTGACTTTTAGCATTAGTAAGGGATTGAGTTGGAAGTGACAGCTCTTGTTTTGACCTGTCAGCTCAGTGTTCAATTTTCATGAAACTTGTAGGAAGTTTATTTCTTTGAGTCCTGTACCCCTCAGGTTTGAAACTGGCCATTTAAAATTTAAAAGTTGTTGAGTTGAGTAAGGGAATGGCAGATGGAGCGAGACCATCATCTCATAAGCTTCATTTCCTTTAGAAATGGTCAACTGAAAACTTCCAAGGTCTGATCCTAAGAAAAGTAACAGCTTTGGATACTCTGAAACCAATCTAGATGTTTGGAAATTGAAAGGTTTTTTTATGGTCACTAGTTTATCACTGAAACTAGATTAACACTAGTTTTTCTAAGTGAACATCAATCCCCATGTCAAAAAGGTTTAGATAACATCAAAAATACAATGATTATGTAAAAATTATTTTCCTTGCATGGCAGAACAGCTTTTCATACCATCTCCTGCAGTACAAGCAAAAGGATAAAGTTAGTAGCAATCACTAGTAAAGAGTATGAGTGTTGAGAGAAATAGTAGAAAAAGGCACACTGAAGAAGAAAAACAAGCAATGGAGGGAAAAGGAGTCAAGCTAGTGACTGCAAACAAGCATGTATTAAGCAAGCATAGATTTTTATGTGTATCTGCTGAGTGAAGCTGTTATGCTCTTTTCTGAACAGTAAGTAGAATAAACAGTGCTTCTGCCTAAGGGTATTTCTTATTGATAAAAGACCAAGTCTGGCTAGAGTGACTCAAACAGTATGCTTACAATGCACTGTGATGAAAAATAAAAAAATGATGGGGCAAGAAACACAATGTTGTGAATTTTAGAAACAGTGTCTTTCCTGGATAACATTTTGCCCTGTGTCACAATTACTAATTCTAAAAGAGAGCTACCACAGAGAGAACTTGCAGACAACCAAGGTAAGAGACTGAAGAGAATTGCAAGAGGCAGATCCTTGCTTCTGTGAATGGAGCCAAATAAGCACTGTCACATCCACACACAGAGCCCGGCTCTGAAAGCAGTGATTATGCAGAAGCCCTGAACAGCACGGTGTGTGGCGTAGCTGCCTCTAAAGACCAGTGGAGGGGATGGCAGAGGGGATAGGGGAGGAAACTTAGGCGCTGATTTCTCTTCAGTGCTTCCTTCACAAGCCAATGGAGAAAATATTGCTGGAGAAGTACTGCAGCTGGATCCCAAGTACCAATAAGTATCAGATTGATGCTTCTAATGATGTTTGTAGTAGAGTTTATCAACAATTCTGTTATCACTGCATGAGATCTCTTCCTTCAGTCTTGCCAATCTTGCTTGTGTATTTTTAATGACTGTTGGCACAATTCTCCATAAAACTGCGGGAGTTGATGTAGATTTACCGAATGGATTAGCCTTCTGGGACTCCCACAACAGTATGTGTGCTATTTCAGTCTATTTTGATCTAAAATGGATTTGTATGTCTTTAAAACAAGCTAGCAAATTGCTGTGCTGATTAAGCTATATTGAACGATGCACAGGAACTAATATTACTAAATCTATATATGAAGGCCCGATTCTGAGAATCCTTGTAGGCTCTGTGCTACTCAGCTTTAGGCTCTAAAAATATTACATTGCAAAGCTGTTTGCTTGCCAACAAGACATTACATCAGTCAACGCTGAGATTGCATTTAATATGTGCTAGGCATTCGACTCACAGCTTGAAATGCTGTTCTCCTTGACGCTTCCATATGGTGAGGTTCATGCCAGTGCTGTGATGCTGGGCAGAATATACACATTTCTTCTTTAATGCTGACAACTGAAAAAGGGCCTTAGGGCCTTGTGTTAGCGTCCTCCACCATAAGGGATGAATCCAGCAAATCGGAGTACCCTGTACTGTCTTGTGCCATATGCGGGAGACGTAACACATCTCTTGGCTAACTGCTTCCAGGCTTTTTGGTAGCCTTATTTTTTTTAAGCTGAAACTTTCTAAGTTCCAAGTTTTTCAGTGTTTTTAAGAGAAAAAAAAAATTCTTTCCACTATTTTCATACCTTCAGGTTCATTACTGAGATTATTGTCGCTATTCAAAGCAATAATGCCAGTTGCAAATGTTGAGTATAAAAACTATAACCTTTTAAGAGCTCTGTTTCACACAAAGAAGTATCTATTCACAACCTTTGCTCCTTTAGGCCAGTTATTTTTGTCTGTCATTGTTACTACAGTTTATCAGTCCTCCTTTGCAACAAGAAATGATCGGTAAGGCTTAAAGCTTTGTTCAGCTGCTCAGCCTGAGTGTTTTGTGTGTTTTTCTGGTGCCATGTGTTTTTTAGTTGAAGTTCTTTGTCAACACAGTGGATGCTGTGACTAATTTGGCTAATTCTGGAAGAAAGGATTACGCTTGGATTCTGCATTGATGTTTTGAGTCTCAGTAGAAAGTTACAATGAGTGAGTAGTCTGGGTTATGCAGACAGTTGGGTGGGATGATACCTTCTGGCCTTCAGCTCAATGGGATCTGTTTATTGCCGTATGATTCAGGCTTAACTTCTGAGCCGGTCTGTAACTGGCTTGTACGTGATTTTGTATGCAGAGCACCCCATACATTGCTTATGAATGTGTGCCTTGGATAAATGGGAAAGCTCCTAGTGGAGCTTTCACACAGAGGCATAGAGATGTTATTGGGACACTGCAGTATTGCCAGGTTTTTCTAATTTAGACAATTCTCACAGTAGTTGACTTTTTTTTTTATAGTGTTTCATATTTTTTTAAAGAAGAGTGACATTTATTATTTTTGAAAAAAGAAAGAGGAAATCTATTGCTTTCCTCCTTTCAGAATAATGCTTGAAAAAGCGATTGCTGTAGCTAAACACCACCTCCCTCTCCATCACCCAACCACCCAGAAAACAAAGCGAAAAAACCCGACATTAGGTTTAAAACATTAAGTCATCCAAGGCTTTTTATAGTCTGCTTAAGGTTCTGTTTCCTCAGGGAAAGAAAACCCATAACTCACAAGTCTTCTGGTTTCCCGGTCCAGGGGCATGAACAGCCATGACCTGTCTCCATCCACGCTGGGGTGAGCCGTGGTTGTGGTCCAGCCCTCCCTGTGCCTTGCTTTCCAAGGGAAGGGAATCTCCTGGTGTGCTGGCCGGAGGGAAGCTAGCGAGTACTTCCCTGGCATGCAGGGGACCAGGGCTTAGAGGTGTGTTGTAGTCCAGGCACAGCCTCTAGCTCCCATATTAGATATTTAAAAAAAAAAAAAAGTTTTCTCAGAATTCACAACTAACAGATACTGATTAATTAAACAAATACAAAACAAGAGATTCTGAACAACAAATAGTGCCCTGAAGTGCCTGTAGTAGCCCAGGCGATGTGCTGGGCCGGTGCCTGAAAGTGACACAATCCTGCTGTCTGATTTGGACGGTGACACAACCCCGCTGTCTATTTTGGATGACCTGATTTAACTGCGCCAGCTGAGAGAAATGCAGAAAAGGAAGCATGCCTCAGAAAGACTGACAGACCCATTCAACTGTTACAATGCCCTCTCTCCTGATAATCATGGCTGTTATTAATTGTGGAGATAAGAACATATTTTTTCCCCTAACCTTACATTGTCATTCAGCTAAACTTGCTGGCTCGAGGGAAGTGTGGTTTTGTACAGAATTTGGCAAACAATATAGGGTTACTCATGGTCTCAAGAAGATGAAGCTTTCCACCGGGGTGACTACAAGGCCATGCTACCCAGGAAAGGAGAGAAAACAACTGCGCAGTGCAGGAAGGACATGGACCTGTTGTAAGCAAGTCCAGAGGAGGGCCACAAAAATGATCCGAGGGCTGGAGCACCTCTCCTATCAAGACAGGCTGAGAGAGCTGGGGTTGTTCAGCCTGGAGAAGAGAAGGCTCCAGGGAGACCTTTAAGTGACCTTCCAGTACCTAAAGGGTACCTACTGGGGAGGGACTCTTTATCAAGGAGTGTAGCGATAGGACAAGAGGTAACGGTCTTGGGCTGAACAATGGTAGATTTAGATTAGCTACTGGGAAGAAATTCTTTCCTGTGAGGGTGGTGAGACACTGGAACAGGTTGCCCGGAAAAGCTGTGGATGCCCCATCTCTGGAAGTGTTCAAGGCCAGGCTGGATGGGGCTTTGAGCAGCCTGGTCTAGTGGGAGGTCTCTGCCCATGGCAGGGGGTTGGAACTAGATGATCTTTAAGGTCCCTTCCAACCCAAACCATCCTATGATTCTATGAACTGGAAGCTGCTCCCTGCTGTGCAAGCACTGCTCCGGGACCGAGGTGAGAGGCGGCAGCTGCCAAGAAAACTTTATTCCCTCGCCGAGCCCCATCCTTTGGGTGGGCACAGGGCAGGCAGTGCCCCAGTACGTGGAAATGGGCCAGCATGAGGAGAGGAAAGAAGCTGGAGTTTTTCAGGGAAGAGCAAGAGGGAATCATGACTTTTCTGAATGGGAATTCTTTCTCAGCATGGTCTGTGAGCTGCCCAGTCAGCAACACTCTTCGCAAAGGGCTGACTGCTCCACCTGTGTCTATGTAGTCTGTATGTATAGTAATAAAAAATGCTGGTTTACATGGTCTGCCATGTGAAACGAGCAGTTTAGATACTAGTACTTCACCACTTCTCTTATCAGAGAACATTAGGTTTCAGCCAATTTCCATTACTATTTTTACCCTTTATTGTGTGCAAATACACAAGGATTTTAATAACAGCAGAGTCACTTTAAATGCGTCTTGGAAAGCCGGAGAACATGATGTCTTATTTTCACCAGTCCATCTAACGCTATTTTTACAAGTGAACCATGTTGCTTATACAGAATCAGAGCAAGTTTTTTAGAAAGGCATTTTTTTAAAGGATTGAATAGTTGCAATTGTTGGAGAAAGGTGCTTAGATACTGGATTAGGAATTTGCAGGATCAAAGTAGCAGTTAAGATGCCAGGGAACTCATCCAAATCACAACATAGCTGATATTCTTTAGGGAATACTGGGCTGTTTTGTATACAGCACTCTTGGCTCCAAGTAACTTAAAACCTGAAGAATTGAAATGATTACAAATATCGGGCTAAATCTTTCAAGGTGTTGAGTGCCCACAACTCATGTTGGGCTGAATGCTCTTTTACACTGTGGCCCTTTATGCTATGATGGCAACGTCAAAGGTATTCAGCAGCATTAAATGCCACCGGAGGCCCCTTTACAGTAGAGGACCGTAGCAAAATCACTTGGGTGCAATTGGGCATTCGGCCCATTTTCCTGGCAATACTCAGCACCTTTCAGGAGCAGGCTGACAGAGGAGTGGCTCTGGATGGAAAGCTCAATTATTTGTGATCTCAATTACATGGAAAATGTAGGGGATGGACTTGGTTTGGATTTTTTTTTTTTTTTTTTTAAAAAAAACCTGTGAGAAGCGGTGGGGATTTCTGCTGGGCTGGTCTCCTTCAGATCTAGGCTGCAAATACAGGGCATGAAATTCTCTCCATCCTGATTTTAGTGCCAACGCTCAGACTGAGCTCAATGAGGTGAGGAACTCACCTGCGTCTTTGCTGCACTGGAAGGTGCATCTAGCTGACTCTTGTCCTCGCTTGGGCTCTAGTTAAGGAATAGCAAAGACAATAGCGGAGCAGGCTTCTCCTTTCGCCAGACTTAGTCGTTGATAGGGGAGCTGAATTTTCCTATCCAGTTGCACAGCTGGAGCTGGAAAAGATGCCAGAGAACTGAAATACTTCATTTTTGTATCATTTACTTGGAATATTTAAATTTCTATTTTAAAAACCTTTTTTTAAATTGCTCATCTTTGGTGAAAGGTTTAAAAAGAGCAAAATGTGTGAAAATTAAATGGCATGAGCAAACTCTTTTTCAATATTTTCTTAGAGAAAACTAATTTTTTTTTTTTAATGATACAAAAAACTTTTCATTCTAGTTCTGATTCAGTCACCGAAACAAGAAAATATGGTTTGTTTTTTTTTTTTTTCCTCCAATATACTTAACAGTAATAATGTTGTTGTCACCACAATGGAGGTAAGCAAGGCTTCTGAGGAGAAGATACTAGCTTTTGTCTTTCATGACACCAATTATATGTTTGGAAAAGAGACAAAAATTTTAATTTTTGAAATTAAAAAGATATATATGTGCCATGGTTTTAGCTGGGATGGAGTTAATTTTATTTTTTTTGCTAGCAGCTGGTGTAGTGCTATGTTTTGGATTTGGGATGGGAATAGTGTTGGTAGTGCACTAGTGGTTTTGGTTGTTGCCAAGCAGTCAAGACCTTTTCTGCTCCTCACACTGCCCCGACAGTGAGTGGACTGGGAGGGGGCACAAGAAATTGGGAAGAGACACAGCTGGGACAGCTGACCCTAACTGACTAAAGAAATATTCCATGTCATATGATGTCATGTTCAGTATATAAAGCTGGGGAAGAAGAAGGAAGGGGGGAACATTCGGAGTGATGGCGTTTGTGTTCCCAAGTAACCATTAGCGCGTGCTGGAGCCCTGCTTTCCTGGAGATGGCTGAACACCTGCCTGCCCATGGGAAGCAGTGAATTAATTCCTTGTTTTGCTTTGCTTTGCATGCACGGCTTTTGGTTTACTTGTTAAACTGGCTTTATATCAACCCATGAGTTTCCTCACTTTTACTCTTCTGATTGTCTCCCCCATCCGAACTGAGGGGAGTGAGCAAGCGGCTGCATGGTTTTAGCTGCCGGCTGGGGTTAAATCACAACAGCATGTAATTACGGTCTCAGTTTTAAAACCTCTACAAATCTTTTCTCAAATTAATCAATGGAAGCTCTTAGTGCTTTCTCATTACTAAGCATGTTGGCCTTGGAGAATTTTGTTCAGGTTTTTTGATGTGAATGTGGATGAGTTCGGTGTTCTAGAAGTTGGGAAATTATTTTAGAGAGACTTATACATAATTTAATGCATGTATAAGACTAAGGATACTATTCAAATGTAATTATTGTATGCAGATTAATAAAAAGTTTGGTTAGTAGTGTAAGAATTAGAAAACAGATTTGCTTTGATTGTAGTATATTGGGTTGTCATAAAACTCATGGGGAAAAAAGTGGGTTTGGGTCTAATTTCCATGTGTTTATGGATGGGGGTTGAGGAAGGATATTGCTTTGTTTGTAGACTGGTATTTTGTATCCTTTATCTCTCCTGTTCCTCATGTCTACTCTTCCCCTTCACTCACAAGCCTTTTCTGCTTAAAGACAGATTTCAATCAAGTGTGAGAGAGTGGTAGAGATATCAAAGCCTCATAAGTATAGGTGAGGAAAGTTTTTGAATTAAATTACCTCCAATAGTTTCCCATCACAATGGCTAATTTGTAATGGTCAAAGGTAGCAACCTGCATGTTTCCATTAAAATATTCTGCAGAACAGAGAGAAGGGAAGTAGAAGGTTAAATTTATAAATATTTGTGGTGATAGCAGAAATCTTGGCTAAAGAGACAACAAAATACAAATCAGAAAAACTGCTGTCATTAGCTCTGCTGCTCATGGACTTAATAACTAGAAGAAGCAAACGGATGGTGCAGGTGGACAGCTGCATACAGATCCTACCTCTCCCTCTCCTGGTAACACTCACAAACTTTCTAGCAAATAAAAAATTCTATCTTCTGGGTTTCTTTCCAGCACCTACATGTCCAGCACTTATGGACCACCTTGCCTCTATTGTCCTAGCATCTGATTCAGTGATACAAAGAGAATCACTTTTATTATCACTTGTGGGGAAACATGACTGCCTAGGAGACCAGAAGTGCAAAGCATTAGTTTAAGACGAGGTGTGAGAAATACCTTAGCCAGCTGGAACGCAAGAGTCTAGCCCACAAAACCAAGTAATAGCCCTTCTGACTTCTGCAAACATGCCATGGGATTGTTAGCAACGATGACTGGCAAGGACCTGAGCCCATTTATTGTCTGTGAAATGACATCTCCGACACAGTGCCGCTGCTGGAGTGCTGGTACTGCTCTGACTCACTGCCACACGACTCCTTGCTTTCCAGACCGGAGCATTACTAGCATGTAAAGGTTGACCCATTCACAGAACCATGTGGTGTGGCAGCGGGCCATACCTATAACCTTGACTACAATGCCCTTTCCAGAGACTGATTGTGGTTTTCTTATTATCTAACAAACTTGTCGTTTCCTGTACTAGTTGTAACAGAGCTGAATATTTTCTAGGTTACCTAACCAAACTCCTGCAAAATCATACTGCCTATGCCTGCGATGGGGAACATTTGAGTCTGCACTGTCCTCGGCATTCAACAATAAGTGTTCAGTCAGCATTTTACGGGCAAGACTACCACATGTGTAGTACTCAGGAGCCTGAAACCAGGATGACAGAACCCATAAACTGTGTGGCACCCACCTCTTTGCAGGTATCGCACATTGTAAAGGCTCTTAATGCACAGAATGTTTTTGACTGTTTCCATGCAGGGAGCTATGCTGTGTGAAAACAGAAAGTGTTCACAATGTTGAATGAAATGACATCGTGTCTATGTCAGTTTACCACCAAAAGTATTACAAATGAAAGGATTTGTCTGTCCAGAAGGATATTACCATAGGATTGTGAAAGCTTTGTAGATTGCCTTCTATTTTGATGAGCCTTGCTTTGAAAGCCCCATTCTCAAAGTTCCCTAAAGTAATCAATTCCCTTCTAATCAAGGGCTGGTCATGACTGAGCAGACCAGTCTTAATCCATTGCACAGGCCCTCCTTGTCCCCAGGACAGGATACAAATATCGGACAGAGCTGGGTTACAAATCCCTGAATAAGATGGCATTCTGGTTGGCGTTAGGCTTGTTCCATGCCTATCTTCACTCACTGAAAAGGCACCGTGACAGCTAAACAGCAGATCCCAAGCACTTCTGCAGGTATCTGCATTTCTGTGAATACGTGATTTGTATCAGTAATATCCTATGGTTTGTTTGCTGCCCTCTAAAGTATAGCTTGAAATGATTTATACTTCATAAATTACTTTCTGCTGTGGAGACTTTTGTAACAAGAGTTAGAAGGTCTGACTTAACACTGCTATCAAAGACTTGTTTCATCATAGTGAAAATGCCCACTGTTAGGCCAAATTCAGTAAATCATTGCAAAAATGAGTAGTCATGGAATCTGAACATGTTCTGTTGGTGAAGCTGTTGTAAATGCTTTACAGAAACTTCGATGAAGCTTGCAACATTTGTGCTTGCAGCCAATACATTGCTTCTTGACAACAGGGAATGTCTGTTCCCACCACTAGTGAGTTGAAGAGTTTTTTACAGAGTGGTTTGGTAGTAATAACCTCTCTCCAGAAACAATATTAGGGCAGTTTTGTAAGTGTGGCTTGCCCATGCTGTACTGCAACTTCCAAAAGACATTCCAGACATGACCTATGGGCCATGTGAAAGTACATCTCTCCACCAAAAACAGTAGACCAGATGCGTCCTTGATGTCATTTTACTGACCACAGCAAAGTGACACCAATGATTATTTTGGGTTTGTGAGTGCCTTTGTGATGTCTCGCTGGGCAGTTTTTTCCCTTGAATGTAATAAACACAGCATGGGATAACTGTTGTGTAAACTATCATCATTATTCAGGCACTGTCACTGATCAAAGGCATGAAAGCATTTTGACGAGGCTACGAACATGAGAGATACGAATGCTCTGCATCTCAGGGAGTTCCGGTTCTGTCAAGGAGAAGAGACACATCCTGTAAACTGGTTTCTTAGAAAAGAGCACCAGTGATCTCATCCCTCCTCCCCTTCCCTTTGGAACCGCATCTGCAGTCTGCATAATCGGGCGTGATGCTACCCTGCAGTCAGGAGGAAGCATAACAGGCATTTTGTACAGTGACCTCCCATTAAAAGGATCACTGCAAAGTTAGATCTGTCTTGAGATATTGACAGCCCAGTGCTATCTCATTATGAGTATCGTTCTTTGCTTTTGTGGTTGCGTGTTTTTGCACAGCAACAGGATAGAAAATGTGACTGCTGTTTGCATTAAGTAGGAGAAAATACAAACAGATGCACAGGAGATGAATCAGTTCAGGTGCAAACAGAAGGTGACTCAGTAGGGTACAGCTATCTCCACTTGCTAAAGATGTAACTCTATTTCACTGGCCTGTTCCAAACAATCCCAATTAAGGAGGAGTTATTTGTTTGACTTCCGACTCTGTAAAAGACGAATTGACTGATAAAATTAAGTCTGCTGTGCTTTTCCTTCCCTTTTAAATGCTTTAAATTGCACTTAATGCTCAAAAAGTGTTGGATGCAAGTCCTCCTCTTCTACCAACGGGAACAAAAAGGCAAGAGTGTTATAGGATTGCTGTGATGTGCTGCCTATGTATATCACTTCTGCTTGGGAGGGATGGCTTCCAGGGATGACAGGAGGGATTCAGCCACTGCCAGCTCTCTCAGCCTGGAAACAAGAGTGCAGTTTATGCTGTCACAGTGGTAAATTTCTGATTTGGCCTCTTGGTATGACTGAGACCCCTTCTGATGAGAAACAAGGCAAAAATTCCCATAGATGTTATGGGAGTACCTAAAATTATCAGAGAATGGTATCTTACAGTTACTGCTGTTAAGAGCAGGGTGACCCGGAGACAATGCCCTCCTTATCACAGTCTGCTCTGATTTTAAACATCAAGAATCCTGGGCACAACAACAGAAACCGTTTAAAAATAGTGTCTAGAAAGCCCTCTCTAAACCGGGCTTTGAAGATTAATAGGAATTTCATAAGTATACTGCTGCATTTAAACTGGATTTTTTTTAGGTGCTTTGGCTTGCGACTTGGTTAAATACTGGACTCAGACTCGTCTTGGGCAATGTCTTCGTATTTTCTCTACAGCTCCCAAACCACTGATGAAGTGGGAACACTAACGCGAGCACTAGGAGTACTCAGTCCTGCTGGACTTGGAGAGGGCCCACGTGACCCTCTGTGTTTAACACTGCTGACCTTTTTATTGTCCTCCGCTGTTGCCATTCCCAGTGAAGCAGCACAGTAAGAACCATGGCATAGGGCTGGGCCAAAAAATCTGGGGTAGATACGGCTTTAGAACAGCATCTGGGGGGAAAAAAAAAAAAAAAAAAAGACAAGCAGGCTTAGGATAGACAGGCACATCTGTGCTATTCAATCAAAACAATTCTGAAATTTGTTCAAATGGCAAGTCAAGTAAATACCTGATAATGTGTGTAAATGCAAGCAAAAAGTAAGTGCCCCTTAAGCAGGAGGTCCTGCATGTGGCTTACAGCTAGGGGTGTGCTTAAGCGTCACTAAGCACACCAAGTCATTAGTTAGAACTCTTTCGAGTGAAGATACTACAGACCATGATAAGGTAAACCTGAGTAGATCGGGATGAAATGGTTAAAAAGACATCTTTTTGAGTTACCATGCTTCACCTGGACATTGCACTCCCATAAACGCTCTGAGGAGCATGTGAGAGCCTCAGGCACATCAGTGAAGAGACCCAAGCACCACGGAGGCTGTGGTGGCACACAGCAAGATCTGGCCGACTGGCTGGGGGCAGAGGGAAAAGTGACAAACAGCAGCAAATTGGTAACATCCTAAGTTGCCTTGGGCGTCGCTGTGATGAATGTGTTCCCATAAACTTGGCCATGACTCAAAGTCCAGTAGAGATGGGGCTTAGATCCAGTGATACAGATGTTTCTTACATGTTCATCGCTAAAAAGTTTTGAAGGAGTGATTTTCTCCTGTATAGAACAAAGTACAACTAAGTGTTCTCATTGCTGTATAGCCTCATACCTTGTTTTCAAGCCTATGCTTTTTGCCCGTTGTTCTAGAAAGTACTGGATGAATGCCAAAACCTGAGATCCTGCCAACTCCTTGTCAATAGTCGGGTTTTTGGGCCTGATCTGTGTCCAGGGACCACTAAATTCCTCCTTGTCTCCTTTAAATGCAAACCTAGTAAGTAATCCACATCAGGCAAATGTGTTTTCGTGTGTGTTTTGTTGTTTGTTTTGGTTAAAATGCTGCTGCACAAGGCTTTGCATAAATCCATGTGAAGTTTTGAGACTCTTAAATTAATAGCAAATTGGGTTTTTTCTGCTTTACCTTAGCTCTCCATTGTGTTTACAACTTCAGTGTGCATGCTGCCAATTTAATGACCAGTGTAGTTTGGCAGAGTCAGATGTCAGACATCGGACTAGAAAGGAAAAATGTTTTGGAAATTATTTTTAAAGAGATGGCAATGATAATGTCATATTAGAAATATAGAGCTGAACAGCAAAAAACAGATGGTTGGGTTAAGGATCCAAATGATGAAGACGATACCATAATGAGGAATATGCAAAAATGCTTAAGGAGATAGAACCAAAGCTTTCAGATATCCTCTGTTACTACGTCCCATTTATAGAATAATGGCTGGAGGATACACGTGCATGGCTAACGTTATTATAGAATTTCATTGTAGAATCACCTGTGTTCTATGCAGGTAATTGACGTTGGTATGTAAAGGGACAAATCCTGCCTCAAAGAGAATGCACTTTGTAAACATGAGAAAAGTGTAAGAAAGATTAAGACAATCACCATGAGCTTTCATTTATTTGTATTTTTTAATTGTTTTTCTTGTTGCTATTGTATCTGAGAAAAAGCCTCAGTGGCCCGGGGGCTCAGCTTTTTTTGGCAGCTAATCCCCAGTGTGGCTGAAATGGGTCCCAAAGAAAATAGTTGAATGATGATTTATGGGTAGGTTTACCAGCCAACTCAGAAATACCATCCCACAACTAAAAGAGAAAGCACAAAAGAGATTTTCTTTAATCAGAGCATTAAGATAGACATCACTGGTGGAACAGGAATAGGGGTGGCAAGCAAACTGAAGGGCAAAGTGTTGCAGTCAGAGCAGAGATAAGGGAATGGAGTAGGCAGGTGTTACCTTTGGCAAAGCATTGACACAAGAACTCACAGGAAGATTTACTGGGCCAATCATCAGGGGAAAAAAAGCCTCTGAAATTTAACATTTTTATGATCTCTTTTATTACCTTATCATTTAAATATTATTTTTTTTTTTACATATTACAGTTACTGCATTATTAATAGTAGATGGATTTGAAGATCATAGTTGTGTCTTTATCATTCAAAATCTCTTTTTACTAATGAAAAGTGGATTGGGATCCTGTTTGTTACTTTTATAAGCTGCTTAGTATTTTTCCCACTGGAAATGAGCTACTTTGAATATGTAATATTCTCTGTAATCTGGATTTTACAAAAACTGGTGGAAAGTGTATTTAACAGCACGTGCTGCTTCAGAACTGAGGAATAGTCCAGTTTCAGTGCAAATTATGTGATTTCATGTGACAGGAAATTTTTATTTGTAGTTAAGACACCAATATTCTTAGGCTTGGCTGTGGAAAACATCCTCACTGAGGAAATCACTTGAGTATAACTTTATTTTACAGTCTCCTTGCCTTCAAGCAGGCACTTAAGCAATTGCCTGACTCCCTTAGTTTTTCGTCTACTTAGAAATACTGTATTTTCCTCTATTGTTGCTGTATCCCTGCAGAGGTCTCTCTTGTATTCCGACCTTTGTCTTACACCACTTGCGTGTGTTTTTTTCTGTTGTCTGTACTTCCATAGCCTCTCCAGCAGCCACGAAGGGCAGCCGTACAGACACAGAGCCCCTCTTTAGGCTGTCACCCTTGGGTCAGAGCCTCTGTTTTCTTGGCATGGGCCTCATGAGTGTACAGTATGGCAGGTGCTTCTGCAGAAGTAACAATCTGCAGCGGGTCAAGAATTTTTAAAAATCACTCTTTTTAGACTTAAACTTGTGACTGCTGATGAGCTCAAATGGAAGAAACTGGACTGTTACCGAGAACATTAACCCATTTTTTTATCTGTTCTATTCTAAGTGAAACAATAATGTTTTCTTTATTGAATAGATAGGAGTTTTTTCTCTCTCCAGTTCCCCTAGCACCAGCACCTGCACTCCACTTGCTGGGATACCACTCAGTAACAATAAAGTTTCCCTTTTCTCCTGCTCAGCTCAGGAACCTCTTTTTCCTGTTTTCACGTTTTTGAAAGACAAAAAAATGGAGCAGAATATACTCTTCTCCCTGGCTTTATCTGCACTGAAAAGGTTTGCCGCCATACCTAGACCAGCAAGACTGGAGCGGTAAAATGCTGCAAGCAGAGCGTCTGCTTAGGCCAGCAAGAGACCTCCTTGGCCAGATGGCAGATTTTAACCAGTTCCCTAGGAGGGATGGACCATGCTGTCTGGAAGACGATCTCACTGGCTTTCCCCACCTCTATGCCGAGAGCGCTGCCAGCGTGCCTGTGCCAGCTGAGAAAGGGAGGGGGTGTATTTTTCTCAGCCTCCTGATTCACAACAATACTTTGTCAGCAAAACTTTCAAATGAGCCCGTGCTGGATAGTCAACGCCCAGGGAAACTCACTGACCTTGGTGGAGCCATGCAAATGTAGCTGAGAGCACTGTCTGGCTCGGGATACGTAGCCCATCCCCACGCCTTTGTGCCTCCCATTCTTGGGCGCTCGCTCAGTGCTGTGCACGGCGGCACTGGGTGATGCCAGCCGTCCCCATGATTGATGAGTGGTCGGAGGCTCTCAGCACTCAGGCGGGCATCTGAAGTAGGCGTAAGAATGCAACACTGTCCCTGGGAGGGACAAAAAGAAAGGACAAGACTTCTCCCACTGAGCAGCAGTGGAAAGCAAGCCAGGAAATCAGGCGGGAAGGGGGGAGGCTGTTCCACTGGGAGAGGAGATTGGCAAAAGATAACTTTGCAGTTCCTTTCAAAAAGGAGCCGGAGGCTTTAGATAGTCATATGGGAGCAATTCAGTTGGAGGGAACACTCTGCTTTGCTGTTGGCTTTGTCTCTGGTTGTAATAGTGCCACATATCACTCGCAATAGAACTTGCAGAAATGTTGTTTTCTGTTATGCTGCTATTTGCTATTAACAGTCCAGCCGAGTAAATTGCCTCATGCTACCATATTGTTATTTGCTTCTATTTTAGCTGAATACAAAACCAAATCAGCATGTGAAAACCATGAACTGAAACTCCACTGTCAGGAGTCCAAGTTCCTTATCATCTACTCTGCCACCTATGGCAGATGGGCACACGAGGAGAATGTCTGCTCGACAGAAGTGGAGCGCATCCCCCCCTTTGGTATGTTTTTACGCTGTTGATAGACCTTCTCCAAGCAGGTGCACAGAGAAGAGGGGAAACATACGGGGAGAAAACTTTAGGTGCAAGAGCAATGGTGTTTTGAAGGCGCCAGTGGTTGAAATACAATAGAGATTATTTCTGAAACTCAAACAAATTGCCCAGTATGAGAGAGAAACATGGAGTAAGAAATGCAGCAAAGTAATAAAATTTCATATAGTTAATCAGTCGTCAGTATGATTAACATCAGAAACTCTAGTTCTACTAGCTGTCTTGAACTTAGGTGACATAGACTAAATATCAGCTGTTTGCCTCTCTTCTTCCTCCAACTTCTGACAATGATTAGGCAGCCTGAGTGTCATGACACCTTGTCTTGCTGCTACCGTCTTCTCTGATCTCTGTTTCTGCCAGCTCTTCCTTGCCTTAAAGACTGTAAGGATAGGGTCCACAGGTCAGGATCCATTGCTTAGATGCTGTTGTATGATCAGACCTCAAGACTGTAGTAGTATACTAAAAAATTAAATGTGGCTGGGATTTCTCTCTGGCACCAAGTCCAGCAGACAGGAATGTCCTATGTATGTAGTACGGAACTCTTACCCTCCAAAGCAGGATGACTGTATACAGACTGCTTCCTGGGGAGGCTCCCTGGCCTGTGCTAGCTCCTCAGCTGTGATGGGGAGTTGTTGAGAGGATGCTGTTGGCCTGGGCCAGACAGCTGCAGGGACCATACTTACCAGAGTGGAGCACTGCATTGCAGTGCCAGAAACATGCCCTCTCACTGCTGATTTACTAGTACAGGTGCATCCCAATATATACAAAATATATAATATTAATGTCACTGTAATATTAATATTGCTTTGGTCAGGCTGTGAACACTTTCAGGCACAGACGGTTCCCTTTTGAATAGGGAGAAGAACCCAAAACATCGTAAGTAGTTGTATGGTCTACATCAATAACCAGTCATTGACTTCACTGTATAGTCTCGGCTGGTGTGTGAATAATGACTTAGCACTCACTTTTTATCACTAAATTATCTAAATTTATAGTAGCATGTGGTTGTGAGGGTGCTTGATGATTGTATGAATAATATGTTCAGTGGTTGACACTGAAGGTCTGAAGGTAAATTTTCATGCCATGGAGAAGGCCAGCACAACATACGTGTGCTGTTCAAATCCCTTAATACCACACAGGGAAGGATTTATATGCCCTGTGCAAAGGCTGAACTCTACTCCTAAGAAACATGCTACAAGTGAAATCTATAAGAACATCAAGAAGAGATCAATAATTACTCTTAAAAGCCATTTTTCTGCAAGCCAATGTTTCTGTTTATTTATATAGATGTTATTAAAAATGTATTGGCTGAAAATCATAATCTGTTCTTAGACAAGAATCTATTTAAAATTGCCGGGTCTATGTTTCACGCTGGCTATCTTGTGTGGTCCTTCACACAGACTTTAGCTCTGCCTGTCTGTTTTGTGGAGGAAACATTTTAACAGGTTTCTGACAGACCCATGCATCCTTCGTGATGGTGGCATTAGTGTATGACGCAAGGCAGAGCAGAGATAGCTCAGTTGATCGAGAAAGGCTGCCATTGTGCTTATTTCTTGCACTCTATTCACCTCTGGAAATCACTTGCCTCTAATGTCAGCACTTAAGAGTTCACAGATCAGAATATTACAAACCTTTCTTACTGGATAAAATTTCCCAGTATAAATAGAGAAAGAATCTGCAAGAGCAACAAACTCTCTGCTGTGGCCCCCTGCATACGAGCACCTCTTGAGCAACACCCTGGCTGTTGCTGGTTTTGTGTTCTATAAAGCAACCTAAAACTGTGGTAATAGGAGAAAGCATAAAACCTGAGACAAACACAAGGTAGACCTATAGAAGGTAGATCCTTGTGTAGATTTCCCATTGCTTAATGAAAGTGCTTGGCCCCTTTCTGCACGGTACCAGTAACATTCTGCAGTGGGAATAATTTTCAAAAGCATCTATGCGGCTTGGGAGTACACATTCAGTTATCACAAAAGACTTAGCACTTGAGAACCAAATCCAACTGACTCCAGATCTATCTCAAGCTTAAATCTTACTTATGTGGTTATTTAAGCACATGTGGATGTGAGCAGGTGCATGATTAGACTTTTTGAATGTCTGTGTACATTTCTCTCATGAAAAGCAATGGTAATTTGAATGTCAATGTGATTTTGACGATTTGAGACAATTTAGAAGACTACCTTCATCTGCTCATCATTCTTGAAGCAGAGCCCATGTACTTGTGTGTTTGTACCAAAAGCTAAATCTGCTCCAGCACACATCCATTGTTTCTACCCAGGTTTGTGCATCTCAGCCTAAAGGCAGTGCTTGAGCCTTTCCGTTTCTTTCAGTGCATCACAGGGAAACTGTGAGGCATTTTTTTAGTACTGTGCAGAAGAGAAGTCATCTGTAGGTCCTAATGACAAGCATAGGAAGTCTCTGTTGAGCTCAAAAGTTTTGTATCTATCCATATGGTCCTGCCAGGAGTACTGAGTATTAAATTAATTAGATACTTTGCTAGATTTTTGTCACTTCATGTTGCATGTAATATAGCTGATAAGCAATTAATGACAAACAGCAGCTTTGGGCTGAGACAGATGTATTCTGAACTATGGCTTTTCTGTGAACGGTCTATCAAATCATCTGACAGATTTTCGGAGCTTTGCTTCAAAGGGAACACAGGAGAACGTAAAGTTTCTTTAGCGTAAAGGCTTTTATCTGTATAGGAAATAGAGTATATGAATCCATCTCTCGTGTTGGTGATATCTGTGTGGCCTCGGAGCACTTGTAGGATCCTGACCCTCAGCTCAACATTTAGCATGACTGCCTCCTCTTGGAACTAGTTTTCTGAGCCAGTTTAATAATGTAAATTAGGTGCCATTTTCAATACAGAGGGGGAAGAAGAGCAGTGGCATCATGGTGCCACCCCTGCTAGGTAAAGCCTTTGCAATCAAGTTGTCCTCTGGTCTGGTTAAGTCTTGCTTACCCTAGGCAATGGAATAGCTTTAGCACAAGGCAAAGCCAACTGAAAAGCCCACACAGGATGGGTTACGGGAAACATACATTCAAGTCCCTGCTCTGATTCAGATAGAGAGAAGATTTGAATCTGGGTAAAAATTTGAACTACTGAGTACAAGAAACTCTCTAACGTGTACCGTAGCTGTTAAGACAGCACTACTTCAGTCCCAAGATTGATGCCTAATTATATATGTAGCTTGCATCTTTCATTTCAAAATATCTCTTACTTTTGTTAAAAATGACCAGAAACAAAAAGCTGCGCTTAGAACAGCTCATCTTGTTCAATGCAGTTTGGGGGAGAGGGAGGATTTGTTGGATTTTCCATATGTTTCCATAAGTTTTTTCACTGCAAAACATTTTTCCTGTGTTTTATCACTTTCACCATCAAACTAAAATATGGTATTTTTACATGGTCTTGCTCTCCAACTTGTCATCAGAGCCATTCATTCCTATGAGTGGTCACCTTTGCTCACTTCAAAGAACAGTATGTAAAATCTTGTCTCCAGGCATTTTAGGGTATTTTGCCTTGAGGAAAAGTTTCTTCTACAAAGTAAGCTCGTACCATAAGTAACAAAGTTCATTGAAGCACAGGGAATTATTTCCATTATAAGATCTCTGGATCATTGCAGGAAAAGAAAAAATTGCAAGCAGTGTCCTGCTTCTGCAGCCGTTTAAATGACTGGCACTGTTAAGACTATACAGAATTTACAGAAAGTCACTGCCCTGTTTTACTAAGATTATCAAAAACTTCACAAGAAAAATAAAACTTTTTTGGCTGCAGTTTTGTAGCAGGTGGTTCTTCTTAGACGAATCTATTGTGCCCAGCACCAAAGCAGGAAACCGTAGCAGTTTGTTCCTGTGTGAGTTACTGCCTTTTCTGACATATTATCTCTGTTATATTTGTACTAACATGTGCATAAGGAAAGAGAAAATTTATTGGCCAAAAGGAGTCAAAGAGTTGTGCCAGAACAGGTTACCATAGAGAGTATGGGGAAGATTCAGGTTAACAAACACTTCTCAAATCATAAATTACTCTTGTTAATACATGAAAGTACTTGAAAGAAGGCTTGGTAGTGGGTCGCCTCTAGCTGCAACTTGCAAGGTAGAGCACTAAAATGTCCTTCCCAGAAAATTCACCCGGATGTGCAGTGGCTCGTCAGATGTGCATTCCCTCAAGCACTAATGACCAGCAGAGCCCTGAGTTACATATCGTCATTGCTGGAAGGTAGGGTCCTTTCCAGCACAGCCCTCTCTTTTACCTGTTCCCACTTTTGGGAGTTTGAGAGGAGAGGTGGAGAATTCAGGTGCTCTCATCACAGCTTCCACCATGGCATGACGTACCCTGGGGCTGGGTTTTGTCCTAATCCCCTCTTCTCAGAGAAACGGCATTCAGGTAAGGAGAAGGAGTGTTAGCAAGGCAAGAAAGAGAGATTTCCAAAATCCTGTAGGTTCCTTCCAGCCCAACAATAACGTCATGACTTTGTTTTATAACAGTACTTTGTGGTACTGTGATTCCTTTTTCTTTTTTTTTTTTTTCTTTTCTGTATCGATATTGTGGACAATTCAAAGGGTCTACATCTCTCATTCACTAGCGGTGATTGGAAAGGTTTTGGTTTCTTTCTCTTACTAAGGGGTATATATTCCTCCTAGTGTAAGCCAGTCCCTTGTATAAGTCTCTTGAAAGCGGATGTAAGTGAAGTAAAGGTACAATCAGCTATAGGCAGATCTGGAAATGCTTACACTCTGACGTTATCAGGTTCATGCTAGCTATAGATTTCTAGGTGCCATAAAACACAAACCATGTGAGTTGGACAAAATTTAGGAAATGCTGGATGTTGAAGTACAGGCACTTCGAGGAGCACTTAGTCAATTAACAGAAACACTGAGCCCAGTCCTCTGCTGGGGGAAGAAGCAAGAGCTTGTAGCTCAGAGCTGCTACAGAGAAGGCGATAAAGTCCTTTCTAGACTGCAGGTATCACTGGCCTCAAGGCCTGGGTATGCCCTTCCATTCCTGAGCATCGTCTGCTTAGCATATATTTACTAGCTAATTATGGGGCTGATTTCAAACACAAGCCCTGTGGGCAGCTATGCTCCTGAATGGAAGAAACCTGAGGTTGCAGAGCACTTATTTTAGTAGCACAGGATAGGACCTCTTACAAGGACACCGTCAAAGAGTGAACGTGCTCCAGCTGTGAGGGCAGAGGGATGGTGTGAGCTGGGTAGATGCAGAGGCACTGTTCTGTAGCAGGACCAGGAATCAGGGGCGTGGGGTAGGTTCACGTCTCCCTTTGCAGCTTCTGCCACTAGTGCCTTGCCACTTTGGGTGTGGGAGACAACAGTCAACTGAATTTTATGGGTGCAAGAGTAAAGACAAAATTGTTCAGTTTTGCTTCCACCGCAAAAATCCTTAAGTGAGCTCTCTCTGTGTGCAGACATCAGATGTGAGAAGTTCCTTGTTCGTGTCAGCCTGAGCAAACTAGGAAGCTTAGTAGGTGCTTTGGGGTGCCAGTAGGAGCCAATGCACCCCTTGGCCCCAACAAATCTTGTCAAGACAAAGCTCCCCAAAAAGAAAAGGTGTTCAAAGCAGTGGTAGGATGAGAAGCAATCGTTTGAAGGGAGGAGGGAGCAGCCACCATTTTTAGAGGCCAGTTAACTTTCTGCTGCAATGAACAGGGAAGGTCACATTTGGCTGAGCAGCTGTTTGAAGCTACTTGGAGCACACTCAGATGCACATCACTTCATCTATTAATGTTTTCTTGACTAGCAATTCAGGGGTTTTCGTGTGTATAGTTTTTTCTAGCTTAGATTTTTGAGCTATTTGGAAAAGTACACTTGGCAGTCGTGTCTATAAAATAAGCCAGGGAGCTCCTGCCTGTGTACGTGCAGACCCAAATGGTGTAAGACAAAGCAACGAGTGTTTGAGCAGGGGGGGTCTGGTTCCTGCTGCCACCAGCGAGCGTGGGGCTCCATTTGTCTCTTGCCCTCGGTGTTGGTGCTGGCAGATGGATCCCCCACTCTGTGCATATGCACAAGACAAAGACCAGGGTTGGTTTTTTTGTGCAAGATACTTAAAGCCTGAATTCTGAACTCAGAGGCGCTTGTAAATTAAACCAAGCAATGGGCTGGTCTCATGCAGGCTACAAGGGCCTCACAACAGGCACCGCAGTGAGAGGGAGAGAGGGGGTGCAGCTTTTCAGAAAGCCTTGGTGCTGTGTTCACTTCTAAGGAATGGCCTGTGCTGGCAGTAAGTAGTATTTTTAGCGTATCATACGGCCTTGTTTACTGACAATACTTGTGCTGGAATATAAAGGTACCGACAACACTTTTCATAAGTTCTGCTGATCATATTGTGAGTTGTTGCTAGAATCAGTGGTTCAAATGGCCTTTTTCTGATGCATAGGCAGGACCCTGTGTGCCATGCTCTTGCATAAATTACCATATTGTTATGGTAACTTTCTTTAGGAGTCCGCAGCCTTAGCTTACTCTGAACTCCATAGTTTCCCCTTGTCAGTTCTTATCCCCAGAGCTGATATTTGGGCTCCACAAAGCACAAGCCATCCCGATTTGGTAGTGTGAAATCTTTGCTTTCAGTTGATTTTAAAAGCGAGCTCCTTATTCTTTTGCGGGTGGGCACAGCCCAGAAAGCATAAAGCAGCAGTTTGGGATGAAAGCAAGCAGCAACTGGGCTCCGGTGTTGAAGTGACAAATTGTGGAGGGGTTTCTTTTTCGGGTGCCCTGGTCCTTCACCAGCACGTTACTGTTCATGTCGTGCAGATCTACATTTGAGACACATCCCCTGCCCACCGTGTCCTGAGGCTCACCCTGTGCATAGTGATGTGGGAGAAGAGGGTGGTTAGTGATGTCTGGAGAGGGTGTGACAGGAGGCTGTTGGCAGAGCTTGGCACGAGACGTTCAGGCCAGCTCTGGCTGCTCCATCACCTGCAGGTCTTGTGTGGCAGGGTGGAAAGAAAGGAAAGGAAAGCTCCTCCTGTCTGAATTGAGAGAAGCTTTAAGAAACCAGAAGACAAATTGCTTCTCATTAAAGCCTGCATGATTTATGGCATGTCATTTGCATGCCAAAACTTTGCTAAACAAAGCTAATTAGGGAGCTGAAAGAGCCTTTCCTCCTGAAACAAGGCTTTCTACTCTAACTGTTAAATAGCTGCAGTCAGATCTGATAGCTGACTACTGCATTAAGAACCTCTTCTTGACACCCGTATCTCCATGCCATCCCTATAAGTGTCGGATTCAAAAGATCCACCAACAGTCTTGGTGTGTAGCAGGCAACTTCGGGAGAAAGGCGTGAAGAATGGAGTGTTTTCCCAGCCACACATCGCTGCCTTTTCCGCCACTGCTGGTGGATGCCACCAGCCTTCTAGCATGCTGGGAAAGTGCCTTTCAAGAGGCGGTTTATTTTAAACGTATGGTACCAATTTAGCAAGCCCCATGAACATGTGTGTAGCTCAAACATTACTTAGATATTCAGAAAAAAGACACATTGCATATTTATGTTCATCTCCTGATCGGTGATTTCTTCGGGACTATTCAGTGGGACCGTTTACTCGTTTAGTAAAAATGCAGCACTGACTGAATCCGGCTCTCGTTCAGACACTGCAATAAGGTGTTTGACCAGAAGGAGGATAAGTTATTCCTAGCGTGAGCTCTGCGTTGCTTCAGCTGGATTGCTATTAGACCCCAAGCAAGCTTGGTTGAAACGGGCCTGAGCATCCCTTCATCACACACTGATTCCTCTGACGTCGGTGCAGATACGCTTCTGCAACATCTGCTCGTGGGAGATTGTACAGATGAAGCTGAAGACGTTGAAAAAGTGGCCTTCGGTACCGAGTACACAGAATTCCTCCAAGCTGAAATCATTGCTCAGCTGGCATCGTAGCTAGTGGTGAGATAGCAAGGACACGCATAAACCAGAGGGAAAAAAATTGAACGTATTTTGACTGAATCACTAAAAGCCAAAATCTTGTTAGACGACAGGAAGCTGTTAAATAGGGAGGTTTTGTTATAGGTATGTTAACATCTGTGGTGTCCTGCAAAAGTAAGCCAGCCTTGGTTTGTATTTACTCACCTGTGACACCAGGCAAGCCTTGGGAAGCCCTCCAGAAAGTGGCCTGCCAAGAGCCTGCAGGCATGTGACGACTGGCTCCTCAGGTGGAGGAGCCAAATCCAACATGAATATAGACGATAAGGAGCTATTAACTCCCACAGAAAACATGAGCAAACATCTACCAAAGGCAGAATGAAACATGTACTCACTGTATCACTGAATTTATAGAAAACCATCAGCACAACAGACTCCTGTTTTTTAAGACACTGAGTAGCTCCCAGGGCAGGAAATTCTGTAGAAAACATAATTCAGTTTGCCAGATTGCTGTTGTGCTCCCAATGCATTCATTTATGAATCATCTGATAATTCCTCCTGATATTCTTCAGTCGTTTTTGTACTTGCCAAAATAAGCTACTTGGCTGCCTGAAATGTTCACCCAAATATATCCTTACTCATCTGAAATCATGAGGGAGGACAACTAAAATGTCTGAGTTACTGAATCAGAACTACCCAGTGTTTTAGGTCAGCCTTCCCTGCCTGCCCAGTAGCCGGCCGGGACACACTGGCATTAGGATTTTAGGTCTCTGAAAAGACAAAGGGAGAGTTGCTCGCCCAAAAATCCATGTCCAAAGGTAACCCACGAGTCCTTTGCCAAACAAACGGATCCGCCCAGTATCTCCCCATGGCCCCGCTCAAGTGTATGACTTTTTTAGTGCTGGTGTCAAGGGATTAACTCTAAAAATCACAAATCTGTCCCATTTTCACATATTAAATGCCAGTCATCATCTTTGTCAAGAGCTCCAGTCTCAAACCTCCTCTTTCTTTTCAAACAAGACTGATTAGGGGAACCTTTGGGTTGTCTTCGCAAGTGGTGTTTCTCCTTCCTCTGAAAAGGCACAAATGAGCTTTGGCAGCTGAAAGGTGGCAAGATGCCGTCCTTGTCTAAGTTTTATTATAGGAAGAAGGACTGTTTTAATGCCCAGGGAAATATGTTCTCAGACCTCTAGAGTGTCCCTGCCTCGGAAGACTAGCATGAGAAGTATCTGTCATCCACAGAAAGTCACAAAATGCGTGAGGTAACACTGACTGGAAGCGGACAGCTTCAGGAAAGTATTACTTATGTCAGACTTGTCATTTCTGTGTACTTGCTGTTTAGAAACCAAAAGTAAGGGCTGTTTTTGCTTTGTGGCTTAGAGTTTAGCACATGTGGATACTGGGAATTTAATCACATCTAGAGACATTCTTTGTGTTTTTAAAGCAGATTTTTTAAAGTTATTCTGACACACACACTTTCCCACTCAAATAATTTCAGCTTCAGCGCAAAATCCTGCTAATCAGGTTTTATTCTTTTATAATTGTGGTAGAAGGCGTAAGTCTTGAATAAAGAAATCCCAGCCCTGAGTGTAGATGTTAGCAAGGCAGGTTTTCGCACACGGTGCCTGCTTCTCGCTCAGTCCACAGGGGGAGCTTCAGCAATCTGGACTCTCTTCGCCCGCACAAAGTCAGGGGTAGTTTAGGCTGCTTTGAAAATGATGTGGGTTACCTCATGTAATTAGGGCATGAAGGCAGTGCAGTGTAGATGCCGTTGAGGTTGCTTTAGGCATGCAAACTTGGCTTGTGGTGGCAGCCTTACTAGAACAGCCTGGAATTTGGTACGGGAGGAAGAAGCCAAATGTTTCCCTAGTTAAATATTGAGCCCATTTTGACCTCTTCGCCACGGCAGAACAGCTCCTACCAGTCACGGGCAGAATAAAGCAAAATCTACCTTTAATACAGCAAACTTCACTGTAGCCCTAGCTGTTGCGACACACAAATAGTGATCTCACCTGACTTGAACTGAAATTAGGCATCCAGTCAAATCATCTCAATAACCCAGGGACCACGAGAAAGACCTGCAAACAGCATTGCATCTCCCTTTATTTGCCCACTCATCTTGAGATGGAATAGATGGAGAGCTATTTGGACGTGCTTATTTTTTCCAAGTCATCGTGAAGGGAACATGGAGGTCTTATACTGGGCACCTCATTTGGAGCTTGACATGAATCTTACTGCAACCTTAGTATGCACCTGGAAAGTCAGCATGAGGTAGCTAGCTTGCTGCAAGTTCGCGTTTTCATTGCAGCTGACTTCCTTGCATTGACAAATATTAATATTTAATTCTGACATCCTTCTCAGGCAAACATACGCCTGAAATCAGTAGCATATTTTTATCTCTAGTAGTGCATGTAGCAGCTATCATTTCTGATAACACCAGTGTTGTGTATTTATTGTCTGTATTTTTCTTTCAGACTGTTTGTCATACACGGCGCTAGAAGTTGTATCAAAAAGGTGTTATGGGAAACAGAGATGCAAAATCATTGTCACTAGCCGGGATTTTGGAAGTCCGTGCCTACCTGGAGTGACAAAATACCTTAACGTCAGCTATGCATGTGGTAAGAGCAAATGCATGGTCATTTTAAAGCCCTCATTCTGCTTGCAAAGCAATACAATGCCAAATGGTGCACACATATGGAGAGACACACACACATGCACACAGAGGCTTCCTAAATCTCCTCTTCCTTTTAACATAGGAAGTTTGTGACACAGCCATACAAGAACAACCAAAATATGTGAACAATCCTATGGGCAGAGATGTACCTAATGTAAACTCAGGCACTGAGGGGTTTTTCCCTATAAAAATGCAATTAACAGTAAAATATAAAGTACGTGTTTTAATATTTTGTGAAATGCTGTCAAAATAAGAGTCTGTTCTACAGAATCGACCTGCAACAGAGCTAGGGAAAATAACCTGGCATTGCCTGCCTTCAGTGCTGGTAAAGCAGTCCAGCATAATTGAAGCACTGTATACAAACCCAGTCCTGAAATCTGATTCACACGAGCACACCTACAGCCTTCAGCCTTGCAGAGGGATTTCCTTTCTTATGGACAAAGTCTCACTAAAAGTAAAGGTTTGAGGTTATACAGCCCTTGCAGCACTGAGCATGCTTCATCTCATTCCTCAGACAAGAGGGAACAGTTTTCTATATTCTTTACCGTAGACTAATATATTTACATGAGGGGAAAGCAGAAACCCCTACAGTTCTTTTTCTCAAAAGCAAAGGCTGTGGGATAGGAACGTGTAATATCAATAAAGGTGAGAGAAAAGTGGTTGCAGAACTTCAGTGTAATGCCTTATTTTGGTATTGCACGTTCTTAGGAATGGCTGCATATTTCTTAAGCCTCAAGCAGATTTCCTCAGGCTCTGCTTTCTGCTGCTGGCTTGCTGTGGGGTGGAAGCGTGAGGGTCAGGGGTGATTGTCTCTCACACGCCTCTGCTTCAACCAGAGGATGCGTAAAAGCTTTTTCAGCAAGTTACCGCTCTGCTTACTGTGCACCACTTGGAAAGCTGCCAGCCCTCCTCCTTTCTGGCTCTGTCTGATCTGTAGGGAGTCACAGCAGTAGCTCCACGGGGACATGTCATAGAGTCCTTTCGCTGCATTTCTAGTGAGTAGTGGTCAAAGGGCACAGGTTATCTGAGACGTGCTTTTGGGAACAGCAATGTGGGATTGATTACCAGATCACCATGTACATGAAGATCAGAGGAAAATGAGCCCCGGCTGCTTCCTCGCAGGCATGAGAGATTTTCAGTCTCCCTGCGAGTTAGTTGTCAGGTGGGAGGCATTGCAGTAATTCAGCTTTATATTGTTGAAGAGAGCTGGAGATCTGCCTTTACAATAATACATTTTATTATTGTGCAGTTGCCTTCATGCTGCAGTAACTTTGTGAATGAGTCAACAGAATTCTCTTTAATTAGAGTAAGGATAATTATAACAGATCATTCTTTCTTGCACATCTGTGTACTGGAAAACCAGCATGTGTTTGTTTGCAGTGAGGATATGCATTCTGTTATTTAGTGAAGTGGTTTTGCAAAAACACGTGGGTAATAAATATTGTTGTTGTGTGTTGCTGGCACGTTTTAAGACTTTTTCTTCTGCCAGATTCTACTGAGCAGTGCAATCATCTGAAGCATTAGCCAATGATTTGCAGGTCTAATTATTTTACAGATCATCTAGTGAACATGGGAGGAGTTTGGGCATATTCCAGAATGACATTTTACATTCTTTCCCCTCACTAAAAGATCCCTGCTAACCTTATGCTTCCCAAGATAAGGTAAATAGGCCTCCCCCTGAAGTGACAGGAGCACAACAGAGCTGACCATGTTCTCTGAGGGCCGTGCCACACTTGAAAGTATTTCCATCATGGTCAGGAATGTGAAAAATATCATCCTCCCCACCTCAGGGATCAGCAACTGTTTAGGGCTAGTGTGTTTGGCTGCATTTTTATTTTTGCAGTTAATTCCTGCTGGTCAAAACTTAGCAGGAGCCAGGAGGTGCTGGTTTCTCGCAGTCTCAGTGTCCCCAGTGACCTGCTGAGCATCATCTCGTGTCTGCGTGAGGTGACGTCACCTGGCTCTTACTGAGGCTGAACTTCAGGAGCCTCTGAGGAAACGCAGCTCCTGATGCCCTGCGTTGTGTCTGCACTCCCTGGATGCCGTTCAGGGTCCGTCTGTGGGCTGCCTTTGGCAGCTTGCGGTAGGTGACTGACTCCTACCCTACTTGATAAAGTAGTGCTGGCACAAGTTGTAGTCTAGATGTGATTATCTCGATAAAAATTCCTCGTGCTAGTACCAGTTATTCTGCTCAGCGACCTGATGCAGCCTATCCTAGTTCAAGTCCTTGTGTCTGAAATGAAGCCATACCGAAAATTAACAATGCAAGCAGCCAGGAGCATTTTTTGTCCATGCCATTTTGAATTAAGCATCCCCCTACAACAGATACTTGAATGGCCTATTAAATAGCCATTCAAGCCCGATGAGAAGCCATGGGGAGAGGATTCAATCCTGTAGCAAGCAAAGCCCTGGGAAGTTCCCCCTGGGAAGAGAGCAGGAGGAACATCAGCACAGGTGAAGGAGCCCCCGCCTGGGCACCAGGCCATGCCACAGGAGTTTCAGGTCACACAAAGGCGCTGGGGAAGGTGCGTCCTCCCAGGACGTTGTTCGTAACACGTGCACGTTGTTCATAACAGCTAGGCCTGCAAATTCGGCGTGCAGTCTGAAAACCAACCAACCTGCTCACTGTCTGCCTCATGCAACAACAAAAATATTCTGCCGCTGGAGAACAGTTAAGAATTGCGATGAGGTACAAGCCAAAATAGAAATGAGCTCATTCTGCCCTATCTCTGTTGGCCTTCTATTGCAAACAGGAGCTAAGAGTCCCAAAAAAATTCCTTCATCGGGAAAGGAAACAGCTATGACTTTGAGCCCACACACAAAGAAAAGTTCTGCTCAGAAAGAAGTGCTATTTTTAGTTGTTTTTCAAATGAAAACTATGCTAAGCCCCAGACCTCAGTCTCCTCTGTTGTGTTTAACTTTCCATAACACTATTTATTGGCAAATGATTCTATGTGGGAGAGAGGTGAGCTTCATACCTGAAATTTCTTACTTTTTTCCCCCCCTTCACATCAGTCTGAAAAATCAATCAATCTGCCTTCACGTAGTACAGGGAACAGGTGCCAAGGTCTGGGTTTCTGAAGGGCCCATTCATCTAGCACAGAATAAGTGAACTCTCAGTGTCTGCATGATGCACCTGCTTTTAGCTCTTTTAATTATTTTCAGAAGAGTGTGAAGACTTATCAAGGGAAAAACTAATGAAATGAGAAGGGCACAGCCCAGTCCCACCCAGCACATCTCTTCCCATCCAGAGCACTGTCCTCTTCAGCAACCATTTGTCTTGGGGGCTTTGCGGAGGATGTCACGCAAGACTTTAAACATTTCTCTGAGAATTGCAGTGAATTATACTCATCAAATAACAGTATCTAGGTGGGGTTTTGCATCTGACTGTAGCCCAGTCCTGAATTTTTAGGCCAATTTTGTCTCCTGTCCACTGGTCGGACCGCCCCTTGTGGGGCGGAAGACAAGGGGGCAGAAAACAAGAGGGTCGGTCCCTGCGCTGTACGCAGCTGGACTGATGTTCCTGGAGCTCCACGCGGGCTGGCGTGCGAATCCAGTCGCAGGTCCAGAGCTGCCCGTACTAGTCCCTACCAAAAAATCTCAGCATTAGCCGTCCCCTTTGGTGTTTCACTGATCTTTAGGTGAAAATTATTGGCTGTCTACCTGTGCATCCCGTCCCTCAGTCTTGCTTTATCTGCCGCACTTGCCCTTTTCTCCCTTCCCTGCCCAACCCACCTTCCTTTCAGTCTTCTTCCCATTTACTTTATTCCCTGTCCCGCCTCCTTTTCCTCCTCCCCTGCGCTAACCCTGTGAGCAGCGTGCTCTTTGCCACCGTCCCATGCCACGGCATCCCAGTGCTGTGCCTCCTGGTGCGCCAGATCTGTGGGTGGTGGTGGTGGAGGGAGGAGGACGTGTTGCTGAGCACAGCCCTTCTCCTGGGGCTCCTGCGTTTGCAGGGCCCTGCATTTGCCAGCTGTTGGGTTTAGAGCATTACTAGGTTTGTAGAAGTCGAGGCAACACAGTGGCAGCAGCCCCAGCCCGGGCTGGTATGGGGGGGATAAGCAGCCTGGGGCTGCACCATGCAACACCTCGGCAAATCCTCCTGTCCTCTGGGTGTGAGGGAGCATCTCTGGGCCACCGAGGAAGCTCAGGCTGGCTGCAGCGCCGGGGCCAGGCTTGCACACCAGCAGGGCTGGCACTTGCCCACAGTGGCTCTGGGCACAGCCACCCACTCTGATCTCTTGAGTGGTGGAGCCACCTGCTCCAACCCCTTCAATAACATCCAATTAATAAACCTAGGGTTAGCAGTGGGCTTGGTAATTAACTGGGGATCTGGTGCCGAAAACTAACAGTACACGATGTCTTTTCATCTTTTCAGTTCCTAAATCTATCCTCACAGCTGTCAACCCCCTGGTCACCGATAGCAAGTCTTCCATCAAACAGAATGATGGTACGTACCATCAAAAAAATACGGTTTGCTGCTTTCCTTTGTCTTTGATTGACATAGGACATTTTCCCACTGCAGAGCTTGGTCTGAGGGAGGTGGGACAAGGTAATGGAAGCCCTGCTGAAACAGCTGCCCTTCCCCTTGGAGGTCAGCGTGACAGGCTGGAGCAGGATGGGACCTGCGTGAGCACAGTCCTGCTGTCACAGCAACGCTGTGAAACAAGTGACCTGTCCAGACCTACCCATAAGCAGCGTGCTGTCTTCTGACTTTGACTGAACCATGGGAAGAGTAAAAGTGAAACTGCAGTTGTTTCAGGGTGAAGAGTCTTTTAAGAGTTATGCCAACACCAGCTCTTCTTAAAGGCAAATCAAATTAATGATGTGGCTGATGCATATTCACTGTCATCAATAATGGGAGTGTACTGCAGTGATTGGGCTGGGAATTCCATTTGAGAGCTGTGAAACTTAACGGAAATAAATTATTTCAGAAAACTTAATGGGAATAGGAAAGGGGATTCCACTTGGTAATAGATTCTTTTAAATAACTTTGCCATTTTCTAGATATTCGGTATGTTCAATTCTTTGTTATTTATACTTTATTTCAATATTTTTTTATTGTTTGGTCTGATGTGCTGCAAGTTTCCTATGGCACAGCGCTGGCCTGCCTGTGTTTTAGACAGGCTTCTTAGTTCAAAAGTTATTGAGTGAGTATCAATCACCTTAGTAGCTTCATCATCTGTGATGTGATTGAAATTGCTTTCCCTCCTCATGTCATAGGTGTCGACCTTGATCCAAAGGAATCAAGACTTCCAAAGAAAGATGGAATTATTGTTAGCAACTCCTTGGCTACGTTTGCATACATTAGAGGTAGGAAAAGGAGGCTGAGATTGTTTGCTTCATTAGATCATGGCATTTTGGGGAAAGGGAGGATCACCTCAGAAGGTCACAACTGGTAATCCCATGTTTATAGTAACGGTATTATTACAATATAATCACAGTCTTGTGGCTGGGACAATCACAGCATAATTGATATTTATAGAATATTTTCCATCTTGAAGGATCCAAACTCTTTTAGAGACTGCAGCCAAGATTTTTTTTAATGAATATTTTCAATGGGGACTGTCGGTTGTTCAGTATTTTTGAAAACCTGATCCTGATCTGGGAGCAGAGCTGGAGACATCCATTTTTGGAAATGTTGGTTTGCATATATATGAGGATCATCGAGGGGCATTAAAAAAAATAAAAATAAGCAAACACCAAAGCCAGCCATCTCTGGTATGGGATGTGGCAGGTTTTGTGACTTAGCAACGCGAAGGCAAACTTTGTTGAGGCAAATAAATAAATCCGTGATCACCAGATCTCTGACACCGCAGGAGAAGTCATGAATTTTGGAAGTGAGCAAAGGCTGATGTTGAGAAGCAATTCTGGAGCTAAGACTGTGGCTCTTCTAGAAAATGGCAAGAACCACGCAGCTGTTGAGCATCATCCCACAGCCTTTGCAAGGGCACAGCGCGAAGGGCGGCCGCAGCCTGCTGCCCCTGCTGGCAGCACCCAGCTGCCCCCAGCAGCTCTCCCCAAACCCCCAGACCCCACCGCCTTTGAGACCTCCTAGCAGCACCCCAAGCAGCCAGGGTTGGACTTTACAACCTATTGAGAAAGGCTTGTTTTCCACGTCTATCTATCTCACTTGTTGCTATACTGAGAAGTGATCTCAGACTATGTCAAGGAAGAAAAATGCTCCCTACTCAGCCTGGCCTGGAGATGCTGCCATGGCTCCGCGGAGACCAGAGTTGCTCTTCCCATGCCCCCTCTTCATGAGGGTAAGGCCCGTTTTGGCAGGATGGCTGGAAAAAAAAAAAAGGGTGTGCTGCTTCTAGCTGGTTGAGAATGCCAGTAAGCTGCTAATACAAAGATGGGATAATGTTGTTATTTTGTAATGTTATTAAGAGGCTGGGATTTTCGCACAGTAACATGAAGAGGCAGAGACGGCAGCGCTCAGACTGCAAGTGCAGGGTGGTTTCGGTGCGTGACAGAAAAAGCCTCCCCACAGCCCACGCCCCCCCTCCCCAAGCACCCTCCACTCATTATGGCTACCTAATGCGGGGTGCTTCGGAAAC
>VYZM01000528.1:125064-242845 GCA_013398915.1 Dromas ardeola | reverse complement strand
TTTTTTTGTAGCTAGTCTTTGGCAGAGTTTGTTCAGTGTTTAAGGACTGGCTTTGTGATTTCAGATCACCCTGAAAGAGCCGCTCTCCTCTTTGTGTCCAGCGTTTGTGTGGGATTAATCTTCACGCTGTGTGCTTTGGTGATCTGCATGTCGTGCTCAAAGGACTTCAGGAAATTGCACAGAAAGAAGGATCACTTGGTGCCAGAAAGTGACGGAGCGTACGAGAACAGTGAAAATGAAGAGGAAGAGGAGGAAGAGTCCTCCGATTCGGATGTCCAGGATGAGATGGCGGGACTTTACAGACCTTCTTACTCAGGTTATAATTCAACAGAGGCGGCAGAACTGGCCGAAAGGATAGAGCGCAGGGAGCAGATCATGCAAGAAATTTGGATGAACAGTGGTTTGGATATGACACCTCCAAGAAATATGAATACTTTTTATATTAATGAACAATAAATGGCTTATTTTGGATGACGCCCTAGCCCTTTTTTTTTGAAAAAGAAATGTACCTTCTGTGAAGGAACATTTGTATCAGTGCATATAATTATTTGTAAAGTAAGAAGAAATATATGCAATAAAAGGAGAGTTCCAAACCCTTGACTGTCTATAAATCACTTTGTGAAAAACGCTTTTTCAAGGTTTCATAGTTTTAAGTTATGTTATGTTTTCACTGTAATTTGGGATCAACGACTATATGCAGGTTATGGAATATTAAAAAAGGAGAAAAATAATTTGGGCAGCATAATATGGAGAAACACCTTCTGCGTATTGGATATGGCACCTGTAGCCAGTTAGTGTGTTGCAGCTCATAAATTGTGTGAGAACGTGCTCTATTGATGAGAAACATGAGGAGTATTAATAGCACGAGCAGGACAAAGCAAAATTAAACACAGGTTCTTGAAGCTTTTCTGCTGTTTCCTTAACCCAGCCTTTCCCTGGTAAATCCCATTCTTCTGGTGACAGTGATCCTGATTCCACGGGGGTTAAGTTCTGCTCGCTTTGAGTCCCGTTGATGCAGTTACTTAAAGAGAGACGTGAAAGATGGGTCCCTCTCTGGACTGGGAGGTCCGGAAACTCATCTGCAAAGAAGTGCCCCGTATGTCAGTGAAAATTTTCATGGCTTGGGAATTAGTTTCCTTAATCACAGTCCTCTCGATTGTAATGCAAGAGCACCTGATGTCAGGCACACACTTCAGCATAGAGAGATTTCACAACAGCTCTCCGAGTTTATTCCTTCGTTTTTAAGGCATGTCACCACCAGATAAGGCTCACCCTAGGAAGAAAAGCACTGCTGCAGCATGGACGTAAGGGCAAAAATCAATCTGCATTCAAGACCTTCAGTACCCTGTTGTTAAGAAAAAGGTCACCCTTCAGCCATCAGAAGGTGCCTGCCCGAGATGCAATTCTGCTGTTACCCATGCTGGTGAATTTGTGAAGCACGAGCTCGAAAAATGGCTGCTTTCATAAAAGACTCTTGAAGTTGACACATACTAAGAACACTTAACTTCCTAGGTGAAATGCTGAGTTAATTTTTCTCATATTAAAGCATGGTTTAGAGCCAGCTCTTGATTGAAGGTTATAGTCTCACAATTTTTTTTATAAGCTCGCAATCTTCATTTGAAAATTGTTCATACTAGTCAGATTTGGTTTCAGCAGACAGAAAATTAAATCAGAAATGTATCATCTCAGTTGAAAACACAACCTTCCTGTCTTTAAATAAAATGTCTCCAATATTTTAACTGCAGCCCAGAGGGAATTTGCTGAACAAAAGGAGGAAAAATGTCACTTCCTATTGGTAATACTTCATGAGTTCACTGTGCTTTCCCGCTCAGACGCTGTGTGTCTAGGTAGAGCGAAGTAGTATGAGACACTTGGAAAGAAAAAAGGCGGCAAGACTCGTCATTTCCTACTGATACAAAGTCAAATTAAGCATGGGAAAACTTTAAAGGGAGGAAGGGGGCTTGCTCAGATGACTAAGGCGCAATCCCGTGCTCAACTGGAAAAATCTTAGCAGCAATTAGCATCCTATCAGCGGAAGGAAGAGAGGCTGAAGAGACGGACGGAGATCTTAGGTCACCCGTGGCACTGGGAAACTGCACGCAACGCAGGAGCCTGGCCGCACGCCCATGGCTCCCCCTTTCCATCAGAAAGTCATTGTAGCCGGTGCCTCCTCACCATATTGATGAATGGGTTTGGGGCTGGAAAAAAAACCCCGTTCCTTTGTCCTGAGGGTGGAAGGCGTCAGGTTTTCCTTTTGCCGTCCCTGTGGGTAGGTGTGGGACAGCCCTGGTCAGGAGCTGGCTCCTTCCTCCTGACTCATGGGGGCAGGTGCCACCCATTTCCTGGTCAGAAAGGGGACTGATCTGCATCCCAACAATTTCCCCTGCTGACAGACCGTACTAGTGAAAAAAATGGATCCTCTTCCTCTTATTGATCCTCCGAAGAGGTCATCATTTGCAGAGAGCGGGCTGGGCTCCAACATGTGGTGAGCGGGGCTGAGGGCTGGGGCTCCTGGGGGCTGCCCCTTCCCCAGCCCAAGGCCCTGCTCCGCTCTCTCCGCAAATGCTGAGCCCCAGTGAAACTCCCCCCTGAAGACCCTGGGGCCCACAGACAAGCTGATCTCCAGCTGATTTACTTTTGGAAGTTATCTGTCCGGCAGTCAATATTTATACTCACTGAAATTTGTTACCTTTCCTCATTCTTCGACTGTAAGCCCCTGTGAGGTTTTAGTCCTGAAGCTGATATCGCAACAAAACCCGTGAGTTAGTCTTCCCACCAGAATTTCCCTTTGCTCAAGCCCAGGTAAACTTAGCATATCCGAGCGGTGGCCACAGAATCACAGACTGGCTGAGGTTGGAAGGCACCTCTGGAGGTCATCTGGTCCAACCCCCCCTCCTCAAGCAGAGCCATCCAAAGTAGTCTACCCAGGACCATGCCCAGATGGCTTTTGAGTATCTCCAAGGATGGTGTCTCCACAACCTCCCTGGGCAACCTGTGCTAGTGCTTGGTCACCCTCACAGTGAAAAAGTGTTTCCTGATGTTCAGATCGAGTCTCCGGTGTTCCAGTTTGTGCCCATTGCCTCTGGTCCTGACACTGGGCACCACAGGTCCTTTCCCTGTTTTGTTCACTTCATCCATTCATGTTTTCCACTTGATAGTCCTGCTTTTGGGGTACCCAGCTGAAAACAGGGGTGTTCGTTCCTGGTGATGAAGCCACCAAAGTGGCAGCAGATCAGCAGAAACCAGTCTGTAACTTAGAGGTTAGTCCCTTCCTTGGAGCAAAACTGCAAAATACCTCACTTTTCCCAACTCCCAGTTCTCTCATCTAGTTCTTCGACCCTGGAGGGAAAAAATCCTTTGTATTAAAGTGAAGATTAGCAATTTATTTTTCTGTTACCTTTGCATATTTGCCTGTAAATGACTTAAGAGACCTGATTCCCCTCCCTGCCTGCGCCTGCCACAGGCTGCAGACAGGCGGTAGAAGATTTCCATGGGTGCCAGAGAAGAGCCTGCTTCCCAATATGGAGCATTTCACAGCCTGTGGGAACATGTTTTGAGAAAAAAAAAAAAAAGTGCTTAATAATGCATGCTTTTGCTCCACACCGGGAGGTCAAGCTTCACTCAGGAGCTGTTCCCTTGGCTGAATTGTTTATAGTCCGAGTTTGGGTTGCTATTTTATACTTTTTGCATAAGCTTCCCAAGTCTAACTGGGGCAAGCTATCAATTAGTGGTTCACCTCGTTCCCAAATGTTCACTGTTCACAGCGGTCTGAAAGTTGGAGTGAAAACAAACAAGGACAAACCCAAGAGACAGATGCTGAATTATTCCGATCTTCCTAAACTGACACCTTCTGCAGAAAAAGCAGCATAGAAAACAGAAAATTGATGGGGAATGTACTTACCTGTCCCAAGCCCACACAAATCACAATTTTCTGGGAAAACACAGCGTCTACCCATTCAAGAGGATCAGTGGTTACAGTGAGCCGGGCTCGTCTCGATGGCAGGTCTGCTTTACTGGAACAGGAGCAACGGTAAGAAGCGATGGGATTTGGCTGGTTATTAGTGGGATGCTTAAACTGAAAAAAAAAAAAGCCCCAAGGATGCCGCAGCCAGTATCTACTTCATTTCCAGGCTAAGGGCAGAAATATCTCTGAGGAGGGTGCCACAGGGCTGCAGCAACACTACCGGGAGGGCATTTTGGGCCTAGCAGCCGGATGAAGTTTCAGCGGTAAAATCCCCGCAGCTGCCCAGAAAAGCAGCCTGGGAAGAAAACAGTACAAAGGAGAGCTTGCGGGTTATTTGGCCGTGACTATTAGGTCCATGCTACGTGCAGGGCTGTGGGAATGGTGTGAATTACATGCATCAGCGGTAACACCTAAACTTGCTGTGAGTGCAATGCTGGTGTGCCTGTTGTAGCTCCCCACTCCTGCCTTTCAAATAACCCAGAGTTTTCCACCAGGAATCCCTGGGTGAGGTTGAAGGAAGCGGTAAATAAATCCTCCCGAAACTCGCACCTCCTTTTATCAGCAGCCACTCAGGTGTGGCGTGCCTCACGCTTGTGTGACACGGTGGCCAAAAATCCCTGGCGTCACCCCAGAGATTTTGCGGGAGGCTCCTGGGATGGTCCCGGGGTGGCCGGAGGGAGGGTTTGGCTGGGAAGGGAGGTGCGGGCAGGGCCGGGGGCGAGCTGGGGTGAGGGCAGAGCCTGGAGCGACCTGGGAAAGCAAAGCCTGGGAAAGCAAAACTCGGGAAAGCAAAACCGTACGCGTGCGAGCAAGGAGCGAAGGACCAAAACCAGGCATGGAAACCATCCAGTTGGCATCATCTGCACGTTGGGAAGCGTGAGGGATAAATGACCGCAAACATCCTTTTTTGCAAGGTGCGTGGCAGAGCGATGGAGAATTGAAGCATGGGCCAAGGCAGGGGTTGTCTGTGGTGGGTTTTGTTGGGCTCCCAAAGCCCACCTAGACCCTGTGAGGCAAATGAGGGTCACTCTCCAGCGAGCCCTGCAAAGCCCCATCGAGGCAGCGGTGCTGTTGCCCTCAAAGGAGATGCAGGTTTGGGTGCCAGAAAGCTTGGTTCCAGCTTGGGAGCACAAAAGGTCCATGGAGACCCTGCCGAGGAGCGCAGGTCAGCCCCGCTGTATTTGCGGCACACAGAGCCCCACGCCAGCGTGCCGCACTGCCCAGGGCTCTGCCCAAAATACCCCGTCTGCTGGTGCGCCTCACCCCACAGCTTCGGCGGTGCTGAGGGTGCTCCCCGCTCTGCTGCCACCTCAGACATGAAGAGAAAGTGGGTCTCCTGCCAGCCCCCGAGCACTGCCGCCACAGCAGACGTCCTGGGTGGCTGCCCCACAGTCGCCACCCTTGGTCCAGGCGCTCTGAGATGCTCCTGGCAAACTGAGTCCTTCAGGGATCTCCTTCAGCATTAGAGGACTGATTTTTTTTTCTCATGTTCTCATTTCTGGAAGTAAAAAAAAACCCAGCCCCAACACGTAGTTGGCCAAGCACTGTAGTAAAAAACTCCTTTTCCAGCACTGTAGAAAATGGCAGGACTTGTGGCTTCTCATGGAGAAAGAGACAAATTATAGAATGGGTTGGAAGGGATCTTTAAAGGCCATAGTCTTTAAAGGTGTAGTCCAACCCTTCTGCAATGGGCAGGGACAACTTCAACTAGATCAGGTTGCTCAGAGCCCTGTCAAACTTGACCTTGAATGTTGCCAGGGATGGGGTGTCTACCACCTCTCTGGGCAACCTCTTCCAGTGTAACCACCCTCATTGTAAAATTTTTTTTCCTTGTATCTAGTCTAAATCTTCCCTCTTTGAGTTTAAAGCCATTACCCCTTGTCTTATCGCAACAAGCCCTGCTAAAAATGTTTGTCCCCATTTTTCCTGTAGGCCCCCTTTAAGTACTGAAAGGCTGCAATAAGGTCTTCCCAGCTTGATGTTACAAACAGCTCTGGTGACAGCCTGGTGTCATGGTTTAACCCCAGCCAGCAACTAGGACCATGCACCCACTCACTCACTTTCCCCCGGTGGGTTGGGGAAGAGAATTGGAAGAGTAAAAGTGAGAAAACTTGTGGGTTGAGATAAAGACAGTTTAATAAGTAAAGCAAAAGCTGTGCATGCAAAGCAAAGCAAAACAAGGAATTAATTCACTGCTTCCCATGGGCAGGCAGGTGTTCAGCCATCTCCAGGAAAGCAGGGCTCCAGCACACATAACAGTTATTTGGGAACACAAACGCCATCACTCCAATTGTGTCCTCCCCTTCCTTCTTCTTCCCCTAGGCACGACGTCGTACGGTACAGATTATCCCTTTGGTCGGTTGGGGTCAGCTGTCCCAGCTGTGTCTCCTCCCAACTTCTTGTGCCCCCCCCAGTACACTCACTGTCGGCGTGGTGTGAGGAGCAGAAAAGGCCTTGACTGCTTGGCAACAACCAAAACCACTAGTGCACTACCAACACTATTCCCATCCCAAATCCAAAACATAGCACTACACCAGCTGCTAGCAAGAAAGTCAACCCCGTCCCAGCCAAAGCCATGACACTTGGTTACAGCCTGGGCAGGCATCAGATGCCAGGAACGTGCCTTCAAGCGCACAGGGCACCTGAGAAATACGCATCCGGAGGGGGTGTGCGCATTAGTGACTATCCATTAACAATCCCTGTTGCAGAGTAATCACAGCTGTAGAGGATCACCGGCGTGCCGGCCGTGGAGTAAGCGCTGACCCAGCCCTGTACAACTCCCCAGGATCATTTTTAAGACCATTGCATTTTTAAGACCATATATTTTTAAGACCCGAAGACATGAATGTAATGCCCAATCACTCTTCACCTGGGGTAGCGAGAGCTTGAAAGTGTCAGCCAGAGCTCACACCTTCTTCATGCAGTAGAGTCAATCAGCTGGGAGATAAAAATACGTAGGAAACTTTGGTAGGTCCAGTCACAACGGAGCTGCCTGACTTTTGGTTTTCTTTTGGAAAATCAGGACCCTGAGCAACATGATTTAGTTTTGAAGCTGGATCTAGTTCAGAACCAGGCTCCGCTCCAAGTGCGTGGTAGGACCAGCAGCCCTCAAGAGATCCTCCCAACCTAAATTGTTTTAGGAGCCAGTGACCAGTTCTAACCACACCTGGAAGCCAGCCTTCGGAGCTGCAACAACCCCCGCTTTCCAGCCTTTTGGTTACATTGCAATTCCACCACTCTGCAGCAAAAATTTAAAGTGGGGTTTCCAAAAAAATCCCTCCTCAGGAAAGAGGGGAAAAGTCCTTTTCCGAATGAGGCCGCAGGGTGCTGCTGAGGGTGGGAGAGGCAGGAAGAGACAGACCTGCGGACTCACAGCTGACCACTGCCCTGGGAACAATTATGGGTTGAATCCTTAAACTGGCTGAGAGACAAAGCAGAGGTGGTGTGAGATACCACGCCGCTTACACAGGGGTGCCCCCAGACCCTTGCACGGTAACGTGAGTGGCAGCCATGTGTTGATTAGCAAGGAGAAAAAAAAATCCCAACACACCAATTTTTAGCTGCAACATTGTAAGTACTTGGCTGTTATTACTCAGCCTTTGCTGAGAGCTGCTCTCACAAACACAACCCTTGGAATAAAACAATCATTACCTTTTCTTTTTCCTTGAGGAAATGCCAGATTTCCTATTTTTGCTATGAACTTCCTCATTCTCAACACAACCCCGCTGCAGCTCGTGTACAGCCCGTACGCACCGGAGCACGGGACAGGGACACACGCAGCCCTCGACGCAGGCAGGCAGGTGGGTTTGGGTGACGCACGGTCATGTCCCCATCACGTGTGGGCAGCCAGGGCTGGGTGGCAAGGAGGGGAGAGCCTGCAGGCATCCCGGGGCCACCACCTCCCCATCACCCAGCACCCTGAGATGGTGGGCAAGGATGGGACCAGCCAGAGGAAAGGTGTGAGCTTGTGCGTTTGGTGACTCCCGGACCGCACACTAAGGACAACCAGGCAGGAGGATGCAATTCATTGCATTTTCCTCCAAGACTGGTGTGCCAGAGCGCACGGGCTCAGGAGGTCACCGGCAGCCAGCAAATCCTCCCATCTGCTGCCAGTGAGACCTTGCTGCCCAGGGTGACAGGTGTCTTCTGCTTTCTGGCCCCATCGGGCCAGATCTTTGCAGGTTCCTGACACCCACAGTTGCCGGTACTGAGCAGGAACAAGAGCTGCACCCCAGCGGGACGTCAGGGCTGCTGAAAGCAGCGGCTCCATCGCCCTGCACACACTGGGCCCCCTCCTCCGTCATGGAGTCAGGGACAGTGTGTTCATCACCCTCCCGGGGTCACCTCTGCAGCAAGGACAGCCCACCACAGACACCCCATAGAAACATTTAGGTTGGAAGAGACCTTTGAGATCACCAAGTCCAACTGTTAACCTAACACTGGCAAGTCCACCACTAAGTCGTGTCCTTCAGTGCTGCATCTACATGCCTTTTAAATACCTCCGGGGATGGCGACTCAACCACTTCCCTGGGCAGCCTGTTCCCATGCTTGATAATAACCCTTTTAGTGAAAGAATTCTTCATAATATCCAGTATAAACCTCCCATGGTGCAACTTGAGGCCGTTTCCTCTTGTCCTATCGCCTGTTACTTGGGAGAAGAGACCGACCCCCACCTCGGTACAACCTCCTCCCAGGTAGCTGTAGAGAGCGATAAGGTCTCCCCTCAGCCTTCTCTTCTCCAAGCTAAACAACTCCTGTTCCCTCAGCCGCTCCTCACAGGACTTGTGCTCCATAGCCCTCACCAGCGTCGTTGTCCTTCTCTGAACATGCTCCAGCACCTCAGTGTTCTTTCCAGCAACTGAATATATACAATGTGATTCTGTAAGTGTGCAGAGAAATTATGTCACATTGAAGGACATACCTTCATTTAAGATCAGTCTGAACATATGAATGTTGCATCTAAGTTCCCTCTTTAGACATTCTTCCCTTTAGAGTACCTGATACAGACTCCTTAAAGGAATTCACTCTGAATTTACATTTGAGGGTCCAAAAAATTTAGTGCTTCCCCCATCCCGTAGCCATGCGGGCAGTGGTCCGCTCCTGACATTTGTAAAACCCCCAACATACCTCTCTTATGAAGAAAGACTGAGGGAATTGGGTCTATTTAGTCTGGAAAAAAGACAGCTGAGGGGTGACCTTATTAATGCTTACAAATACTTAAAGGGTGGGTGTCAGGAGGATGGGGCCAGGCTCTTTTCAGTGGTGCCCAGTGACAGAAGAGGTAATGGGCACAAACTTGAGTATAGGAAGTTCCATCTCAACATGAGGAGGAACTTCTTTACTTTGAGGGTGGCAGAGCACTGGAACAGGCTGCCCAGAGAGGTGGTGTAGTCTCCGTCTCTGGAGACATTCAAAACCCGCCTGGATGCGTTCCTGTGCAACCTGCTCTAAGGTGACCCTGCTCTGGCAGGGGGGTTGGACTAGATGACCTCCAGAGGTCCCTTCCAACCCTATGATTCTGTGATTCTGTAACTGAACACAAGGGTTTGTGGGTGGAGGAGAGGGGAATGGAGGGGGAAAACAATCAGGAAACGTCAGAGGAGCATTTTAAAACACTCTGTGTATATTAGGCTCGCCCTGCTCTAAGACTTTCCAGTACAACAAATTCCCACTCCCCAGCAGGGTCATTTTGCCCACGACCCTCACGCGGTGAAACAAAACAGGAAAATACCTTTGTGGAGTCAGGAGAACCCACAGGAGGCACGGGGCTGGCCAACCCCTGGAGCGGCATCAGCATCCCAAGGCTGCGGAGCAGCGCCCATCCCGCACCCTGGGAGCGGAGCCGAGCCCCGGTGGGGATAAAGCGGCGCAGGATCCATGTCCAGGCTGCACCCAGTGCCCGTGTCTCGCTTCCTCTCGCCCGCCTGTTCAAGGAAACCTCAATGGCACGTTAAAGGCTGTAATGGCATTAGCAATTCTCACAACACACAATATAAATGTCCATTAATCGGGATGGTGATATGGCTACAAAGTAAACATTTTAGCAACGTTCCACTGTGCGTGTCCTTTGAGAGAGAGCGATTTTTCCCTCTAGAAGGGCACGCCTGCTATCAAGCTTCCAGAAATAAACAGTTCAGAAGAAAGATAAAACCCTTTTGCAAATTTGCAAACCTACGTGTGGTATTCCTATCTCATAATTCTCAAATTCTTTAGACATTTAAATACCTACAGGCTTTGCTTTGTTCCTGTAGTCTTTCATCTTTCTCCAGTAAGTTCATTCCACCTCAGCCACAACAAATGAAGCCAGCGGATCCACAGACGCTGTTGTGAGAACTCAGAAGAGCATTGATCCTATGGGCTGTTTTCTCAGCTGAAGAAGAAAACGTCCAATTACAGCAGAGAACTGCAGTCAAAGGTAGATAGAATAAAATGGACTTCCTTCTGTGTTAATTACTTCCTATGCTTGATTTTCTCTCGCTTCGAGAGAGGAAATGCCAATATTATAAGCCCCATAATCAAAGGTCCTGTTCAAATCCCCCCCTCGGAGTCCTCCATATAACGGCAATTTAAAAGTCTCTTTTTCACTGAAACAGTAACTCTCAACAAGTCTTGGAAATACAATAAAGCTCCTTGGGCTCCTTTGACACGTAGGCCAGCCTCAGAGAGAACGCTGCCAGGAGGAAGGCGCTAGCAACACGTCAGGGTTTTGTCACGGAAAACCAGTTACAGTTACCAGTTATGGATGTGCAGCGAGGTTTAAATGAGCAAGATCCAGGGCGTATAGATAGTTTACAGCTTATGTTATTTTCATTTTGTCTCCTCTGCTATTGAATACTTTCCTGGTATCAAGGACATTAAATCAAATGGCCAAAAGCCAACGCTGACTTCAGTTATTTACAGGACCGGGAGCTCACAGAACAAACTCCTCGAAATAATACTAATCTAAGATGAAAGCTCTATTTGTAAGAGGGATTCAGTTGGATATTTTCAAGCATTCATTACAACTGATCCAAAACATCTGGGAAGCTTCCTGCCAAGGCCACTAATCTCAATGCAGTTATGACTAAACTAAAGTAACTAAAAAAAGGCTACTTTCGAACGACAAAGAACAGGCAAGTAAGTGCCGAGGTGCGTAAATGCCAATAAATTATAACCGCTAGGTAAGGTCACATTGCAACCACCGATCCCGCAGCAGATCTCCACCTCCTGTGGCTTATGGGCAGTCCATCTTTCGGGAATCTGCCTCCTGGGTCAGCATGACAAAAACCACATGGCACAGCTGGCTCTTCTCAGACGGCATCTTAAGCAGAAAAGATGAGATTTTGGGGAGCGGGAATTGTTGTCACAAGCAGCAGAGGAAACAAAGAGGAATTTAGTTTGGGAACCACCAGGTTAGAACTCCCTCTTGGATATAACATGTGCCAGGCTGCCATATAACTCCCTTTGGAACCTTATAAACAGGGCTACATTTTTTTCTGGCTGCCAAAAGGACATGAATATTTTAGAACACTGCTGGAAAAGAGGGAAACAAATGTGCAACAACCCAATGTCATTAATCTATAAATAGTCATTTGATTTTTTTGAAGGATATATATAATTGCCCTAACAAAATAATTACTTTCCTGGACGGGTTTTGAAATTTGGGCCCTCAGAAAGTATTCATACGCATCCCTGTGAAACCCATTAGGGAAAGCATTGCAAGACAGGGGAGAGGTTTTCTATCTGCAGAAGCCCCCCTAAAAGCCACAGCAGCATCTCTGGCAACCTGGGCCTCTTACAACTGGTAGGACTGATCAGAAGCTGGAGCTAGGTGACCAACAGCTTTTATAATAAATAAACGAATTTTATGATTTTATAATGATTTCGCTGAGTGCTGCCAATCCCAGTTACGGCTCGAGAAGATTCATCATATCTCTGTGGGTTGCAATGATGCCGGTGATATTAAGAAATTAAGTATTTCCAGATTTTCTTCACTCCACCCTTTGATGACAGCAAAGGAGAGCACTAGGAAAAAAGCCATCAGCTATAAAAATGGTTGAAATCCTCCAAAGAATTATACAGGATGCCGATTTTCATCTGACAGAGTGGTAGAACAAGGTATTCTTTTAAAACACGCTCCATTTTCTTGACACATTGAAACAATTCCAAGTAGTTTATAAAATATTCGAAGTTTCACAACTTAGAAAAAACCCATGCTGATCTTTTTTTGGTAAAAAACATGTTACTGTAAAGTTCATATTTCAGAAAAACGACCAGACACAAAACCCTCCTAAAAGTAAAAGAATCAGCAATTGAAGTAAAACCACCATTAATAGTTAATGGTATAAACTCTCTTTTCTGTACTCAATCTTCCAGATGCAAGTTCAACAAACACTTCAGTTTAACTTGATTGGCCTCACTTCAACAATACTAATACTTAAAGAAAAAAATGATTTTTTAATTGCAATGGAAAAAACCAGCAAGGAAAACATTTTCTTTTTGTTATTTTACAATGACTCAAACAAGCAGAGATATTTAAAGCCAACAGTATTGAGATTTGTGAATCTGGAGAGCCACAGCCAGGTATTTTTAGCCGACAGTTAACAACCACAGAATTTACTTCCATCTTGTTGCACTGCTAGGTTTAGCAAGGCAGGAGGCTTCTGGTTGATAGTATCTCAGATGTTTGTGTTTTTAAATGTCTCTGCCACTAAGCCCTCCTGACATGAGAATTAAGGCATGAATAAGACAAAAAAAACTATCAATGAAAAATGTCAAATGCGGGTGTAAGTGCCATAATGTGGCACCTGCAAAAAATATTTCACATTAAAATTTGATGTAAACTACGTGCTGATGAGCAACTGCCTGTTCTCGAGCCTGATGGAGTTTGTGACCATGATCTGCTTTGGCTCAGGTGCAAAGGAAGCAGACATGCACAGGGGCAACTTGCTCTCCAGAAGTACATTGCAAACACCAAACCCAAGGTCCTCAGCTGGCTTGCCTTTCTGCGCTGCAGAAATGAAAGGTGGGCGTTCTCGACTCCTCCTGCCCTAGGGACAACTGCTTTGGGGTATGAATGAAGACATCACTTTAACTGTTGGCTGTAAGTGCCCACAGTTCACTTCTTTTTAAAACACTCGGTTGATCCTCACACAGAATTTTCAGGGCAGCCTGGCCTTACCACTGCTCAGCAAGCTGACAAGGATGCACAGCTGCCTCCATAGAAAAGCATCTCCTTTTAAGCAGACAGAAGTCTAAACATGTAAAACTTGAGCAACTTGCTTCTAAACATTAGTATCTACCTAGATAATTCTAGAGATTTAATTATCCGTTAGCCATATAGTATGCCAAATCAGAATCCTCTCTTCAACAACCAACACAATTACTTCAAGTCTACTCACATTTCCTTTGTTAGTCTTGAACCCAGAACTGACCGATGATACATTTTAGAACCAGTGGCAGGATCCTAAACATCAAGCACGTAGTGGAAACCCTCTCCGATAAATTTCATGATTTCTCGTTTTAAAATGCTGATTTGTTAGAAACTAAACATTTCCAGTCCAGTCATAATCTTGGAAGTACTTCCACGTTAGAGATCTTGCCTTGTTAAACTCGATTTCATTGTATCCAAGCTACTTCCAAATGATGCCAACTTTTGTAAACAGGTTTCTGTTTACAGAAAAAAGCAGATGGCTTTACAGATAAAAGCATCACGGCTAACAGTTTGTTAAACTGAATGGGATCACTAGGTTGGCTTCCAATGTCAATGAAAACTAAACCAAAGGAATGAAAATGAAGCATTCCACAAGGATTTTTGTGTTATTTGTGTTTATATAAAAATATTTCCTTTAAACAATTGTTAAGAGGTCAACTCATTTAAAAATGATAGTTTGGAATTAGCTATGTTGAAATGCAAACAAGCACATAAAAATCACTAACTCACTGGATTAGCCTGGGAAAACTGATTTCTCATCAAACAGATTACCTTCTACAGACTGTCACATCTAAAATAAATGCAAGAATCAGGAAGAAAGTATAAAGACCACTCAAAACAATACCAAACATTCTAGTGCATATTTAGTAGATATATTATCTATGAAATAGTTTAATATTTCGATATTCAAATTACAAGTTTCTAATAAGATAACAAACTTCAACAGGATTGATTCCATCCTTTGCAGAAACAAGCGCTGCTACAGTTACACAGAAATGTAAACTTTAATTGAAAACCTAAGGCTGAAACAGGTACCTGCTATGGAAGAGACAATTTCAGCTTTTGTCAGAAGAATCTACTGCACACAGCAAAACTCCTCACTGCAAACAAGTGTATCAATCAACCAAACAGCTTAAAGAGGCAAAAAGGTGTTTGCAGAGCTTCATCTTGGACCCCATTTGATGTCTTTTACACCATGAAATTGCCTTTTCAAAGCATGGTTGTCTGCCCACTCAGCATTTAGAAATGAGTCGTCGTCATCCTCTTCTAGTTTCTGTAAACAGAACCAACAGGTTAAGAAGGCAGTAACAAATGTAACCTGTGGCTAGCGTCTACAACAGCACAGCCCACATGCAGTAAAAAGACACTGTTACCTTAAGTTCCTCCTGCTTTCTGTAGTAATACAGCATCATCTGTTTTTGCTCTTCATGGCTAATCAGAGGTTCACGCCCTGGAGCTCCTTGTCCTTTCTGAAAAGGAAACCATAAATTTTATTTATGATGGCATTTGCGATACAAAAGAGAAGCTGCTATGCAAAGATAGCAAAATCTTTCTTCAGACAATAGGATTTTTCAAATTTAATAAGGTCCCTCAGGACCGGAAAATAAATGTTGAGAAACTTCTGCTGCATTCAGTAAGAATTATTTTTTCATCTCAGCATCTGAATCATGCTGTCAATTTTGTGGACATCAATGGATGCTGCAAACATGATTGAGTCTATTTTACTTAAGTTTCCTCTCTAAAAGACATAATAAATTTCTCTGCTTTAAGGCCGTTCTAGATGTCTCAGGATGGGCCCATCCATCTTTAGCTCCCCTGCTAATACAGACTCAAGATGGCTTATGACTTAGTAAAGCAGGGACGGAAAGCAGTTACAAAACACTACAAATAAAAGAAATTTTATTTGTTACTACAAATAAAAGAACTTCTTTTTTTTTTTCCAGGCAACTGTCCTCATGGAAGAAATGATGCGCACAGCAGAAAATAGCTGATGACAGCTATTGTCAACAATAGCAAACAGAACAGTTTGAATGGAGATGGTGAATCCTCTCTGAAACAAAAAGAGTCTGAGGTGGTTTAAATTAGCTCTCCAACACAAGAATGCAGGCACCTCTTGTCAGAGAGAAAACCACCATACAACCTTTCATTCTTCGAAGAAGTCCATCATCTAATTAGACAGTAAGACAACTTTCCTGGGAGCCTACACTTCAATGGCTGTTGAGTTGTCACACAATTTCTCAGTCACCCTGATAGGAAAGAGAAAGCAATTCTGGTCTTCCAAATGACAAACACATAAATCACTTGACTTCTCTTTGAGTAATTCTATTACAGACACCTGCAGATAATAAAATCTGCCATAATGATTTCTGTTGCAGAGAAACTCTCACTGGCATGGAAGTGACATGCAGCTCCAGAATAATCCTGAGCTACAGGTAAGTACTCTGAGACATTTGACATTCACAAAAGCACCCTTTGAATGTGATTTTATACAGAGAGACAGACACATACACGCACGAACACGGTGAGCACCTTCTGACAAAGCTCCGAAAATGAATTGAAACACCAAACATTCTTCCCTTGAGTATGGCACTATCACCAGAAATGAACACAACTGCACAGTTAGTACAAAATCATTTTGTCCAAAAAACAATCAACAGTCCCAGTAGCTTGGTGCTAATTCTGATACTGCAAGAACGTGACCGTTGCGTCAGACATCAGTATCCACTTGATGACTGGCTTTTGCTGAAGCATCAGGTCTATAACTGAGGAGCAGCAGGAGGTCTTTGCCTCGTTTTAGCTCATTACTCCACAGGATGACTCATCAGACCTATGTTTACAATTAGTACAGAAGGCCTTATCTGTTTCATCACATCTAATGACTGGAAAGTCTCATTTCTTTAGAAGAAGTTCAGCTGGAAGCTTTAGGTGAGCTGGAGCTGACAGCGCCACTGGGTGGTGCAGACCCAGCAGCTCGTTCTTCCTTCTAGCACTCAGCGAGTTCTCACTGAACACTTTGGGAGAGCGTAAGTTCAGGCTCTGAAGCCAACTGAAAAGCCAGTTGAGGTTTTTTAAACTTTTCAGTTGGTATTTCATCTGTTTTTAAATATGTCTTTGCTGTACTTTAGAAAAGTGCTATGAAGCAAGTAATAGCAACTACAGTATTTAACTGACAGGCAAAGGAATTACTAAAGAAAAACGTAGAATATAAGAAATTAAAACCTTAAAATAGATGTAGTTTTAAGCCAGAACTAATCTAACCCATTTTATACACCTACAGACAATTCTCTTCCACAGAGAATTAGACAGCCAAAGGTGAATAACTTGTAAAGAAATCTCCCAGTGATACTTACTTTCTGTATCTTGACAATGATGGTTGTTTTCTCATTTTTGCCTACATAGTCAGAGAGCAACTTTGTTTCTTTCAACTCCTTTCCTGCCCACCATAATTGTGCTTCCGATTCTTCTATAACTTCAAGTCCAGCCTGTGACAAATAAACAAAAAGGGTCTTGGTTTTTCGCTTTTTTTTCCAAAACCAGAAAAATTTTCAGGGAAAATCTTTCTGGAATTCTTAACAGAAAGGCCAATGTAATTTACCTGATTTTACACTATACTTCTGCTACATTTTTCTCCTCATATTAATCTACAGCATTTTCATTCATATCCCATTCAATCTTCATCTAACATGAACACTTTGGGCAATAAATTCTCAATACTGGCATTAGAAAGAAATGACAAGCTATTTAAAATGGGTCCAAAACTTAGCTGAACTCAACTCTGTAACATTTGAAATAAACTTCATTAATCTTATTTCTAGTTAAGCTACTGGTGTGCTTTTACATAAACTGTCAGACCAAAATATTGAACAAAACTTGTCGTGCAAATGAAAAAACCTTCATTGACAAAATGGAGAACAGTACAGCACATATTTAACCCAGGCACTACATATAATCCAAATACATTACTGCATACATGAGTTCCCGACAAGTCTTCTTTATCTTCAAACTCCATCCGAACTGGATCATGTGGAGGCAATCCCATTGGATACACAATCATCACGGCCCCTCGGAGCTGGTCCAATGCATCTTTCACCATCTCCATATTAACACACACATTGGCCTGAACTTGTTTCTGAAACGCAGGCAGGGATCATTGGTAATTTAAAAAAATATGCAGAAAGACGGCTTTGTAGTCAGTTCAAAGGTAACAGTGGGATATTTGAGCAAAGCTAACTGGCTGGACAAAGATATTAGGAGCACAAATTTTCTCAGTTGCATATTGACTTCTGAATACATCACTACACTTTTGCCCCCTCCATTTAGCCTGCTTCCTTCTCTGGGGGGGGTGGGGAGGGCAGAAAAAATAAAATAAAAATCTTCACTAAATTGTGCAGGAGGTATTTAATAACAGATGTCTGTGGGATACAGGCATTCAAACAAGTCCGCGTATAACCACAGAAACTGGATGGGGAGTCTTTTGTTCCAAGTACTTGAGATTCATGAACAAGATTCAAAACAGTAGAATTCGAGTGAGGGCTAGAGAAGGGGCCTAAAACTTGAGGAAAAAAATAGAGCACATGTGAGCAGAAGAGTAAAACTTGGCATATTGCATGACTTATGCAGAGATCTGTAAGATCAAATACTTGACATCATTCCAAAACCTACTGCATCAAAGGGTTTGGACAGAGGAAAAACAAGACGCATCTGGAAGAGAAGAGTAAGTTTTTGCTTATGGATTTAACAGTTCCAATATTTTAAGTAACAAGGTTTATAAAAAAAGAGAGTAAGGGAATGTTGCCTCCTTGTGGACATTCTTAAACTAGTTAACTGGCAAGTACAATTGGTTTCTTAATCTCAGATGATCAGCCTTTTTTTTTTTTTAAATACACAGGTGTATTTCTTCATTTTCATCATTATAAAGTGATGAACGTAACAAACCACTTCACCAACTATCCTTAACTTCATTCACCAGTGAAAGGCTGTAATTTCTGGAGTAAGGAAGCATGCATTGCAGTGTGGCCTGTTCTTTTTAATATCTTTATCAACGATCTGCCTGAGGGGATCGACTGCACCTTCAGTAAGTTTGCAAACAACAACAAGTTGGGTGGGAGTGTCGACCTGTTTCAGGGTAGAAAGGGTGTAGAGAGGGATCTGGACAGGCTGGATCGATGGGTCGAGGCCAGCTGTATGAGGTGCAACAAGGCCAAGTGCCGGGTCCTGCGCTTGGGTCACAACCACCCCATGCAATGCTACAGGCTTGGGGAAGAGTGGCTGGAGAGCTGCCTGGCAGAAAAGGACCCGGCGGTGTTGGTTGACTGCCGGTTGAATATGAGCCAGCAGTGTGCCCAGGTGGCCAAGAAGGCCAACAACATCCTGGCTTGTATCAGGAAGAGTGTGGCCAGCAGGACTAGGGAAGTGATCGTCCCCCTGTACTCAGCACTGGTGAGGCCCCACCTCGAGTGCTGTGTTCAGTTTTGGGCCCCTCACCACAAAAAAGACACTGAGGTGCTGGAACGTGTTCAGAGAAGGACAACGACGCTGGTGAGGGCTATGGAGCACAAGTCCTGTGAGGAGCGGCTGAGGGAACAGGAGTTGTTTAGCTTGGAGAAGAGAAGGCTGAGGGGAGACCTTATCGCTCTCTACAGCTACCCGGGAGGAGGTTGTACCGAGGTGGGGGTCGGTCTCTTCTCCCAAGTAACAGGCGATAGGACAAGAGGAAACGGCCTCTAGTTGCACTTGAACCCTTCCTTCACTGAAAGGGTTATCAAGCATTGGAACAGGCTGCCCAGGGAAGTGGTTGAGTCACCATCCCCGGAGGTATTTAAAAGGCATGTAGATGCAGCACTGAAGGACATGACTTAGTGGTGGACTTGCCAGTGTTATGTTAACGGTTGGACTTGGTGACCTTAAAGGTCTCTTCCAACCTAAACGATTCTATGATTCTATGAATTTTGCAACTTTTTATTGTAAATGACAACATACAGTTGGAAGTTTCACCCAGGAAGTTCTGAAAAGTGGAGGCCAGCTCTGAAGACATTTTTGACTCAAGAAGTAAAACTAGATATCATAAATTTCCTCCCTGTTTAGAAATAGAGTTGATGAGATGTAATCTAACAGAAAAAGAAGTTCATCTGCAGAAAATATTTAGAGTCCAGAAGCTTTAATCTGAAACATCTCTCATTTTGTGTAGATTTTGCTATGACTCAGAACAGTTTGGCTGAAGTCCTGCCTCAATTCAGGAAAGGTTTGCTGCAACTCAGCACACTGGAAGTACTGCCAGGTGACAGGGCAGCTCCTCTGCTTGCCTCCATAAGGCCTTTGGAAACACTGAGCTGCTCACTCTAAATCACTGATATGACACCGCTATCAGCAACAAAACAGCCAAGAAGGCCAATTTAAATGCATAGGCAACATTAAAAATTCAGTAACACTATCTATTTGCATAAGTGGTTTAAAGCTGTTTTAAAGTTCCATGCATACCAATTCCCAGAATTGTAGCCGTAGGGAGAAGAAAATTACTTTCAGATGTTTACAAAGAAAAGCAACCTGACAAGTAATATTACTTAATTTGTGTTTCAAAGTTATATGAAATCTGAGGCACAATACAGAGCATCTACAAATTTGGTAAAGTGAGGCTGAATAATTGAGACCACAGTATCACCACGACATACCCTCACGCTTATCTTTAAACACACAAACTCATTGGGACTGAGCATGAGTCCAAGTGCATGTAAAACCAAGGCCTAATCTAAGAGATTAGAACATATTTTTCAATTAATTACACATGAAACTCAAAAGACTATGTTAACGAGCAAAAGGTATTTTTTCCAGGAACATCACAAAACACTGTTAATTTTTCACCAGAAAACACGACAAGCATTCACCTAAAGAATGCATCAATAGCAAATTAAGAGCCTGTTGATGAAATTAAATGCGATTTAATCATTCAGTGTGGGCTCGGTTGCCAGCATTCACTTGGAGCGTAATAACTGATTCCTTAACTTGTTGAACCGAGTTGCCAAAAGCCATTGAGAAAATCATTAACAGAAATGTCAGCTTTTATTAGACTATTCGCATCACTTCATGATACTACTCAAAAATTCTCACCCCTTGCACTGAAAAAAGTCTATTTTTTCTTAAGCTGCCCAACTACATAGCACCTATTAAGACAGTACCACATAGCACATGCTACGTCAGGAAACTTACCTTAGAGATTAATGCCTTGGCTTCCTCTATTGTCTTCTTTATAACTTGCTGCATTTTTTCATTTGGAGCTAAAAATAAGAGACACATATTTAATAGTCTACACTTACAATAAAAAAAACCCAAGCAAACTATCTGTCCAGGTTATTCTCTACTGTAAGCAAATGAAACATTGTTAAATCACAAAGCAAGAGAGACACAACTAAGTTGCAGTCCATTTACCAGTTTAATAGTTCATTGCCATATTTCTTACTAACTTAAGAAACAAAAGAGTATTTCTCCTGGAAAAGTCAAACTTATTTTTCCACAAAGACATCTGACTGGTATTTGGAACTTCATCTGGGACAAAAAGTACTGAGTAGAAAGCAACAGCCGTAATTTCATAGTCACCACAACCAAAACCAAGACTCTGTTTCCCATGCCATACTTAGGTCTATGGTGGGCTGTGCTGGCAGATGTGCATAAAAGGGGACAAGAGCTTGGGGTTTTCTGACTTTTTTCCAATTAAGATTTCAATCTAACAGCCAATGCAGTTTTGTGAATACAATGTGCATTTCACATTATAGTTACCTATTTTACTTGTTACAAAAAGCCTCTCCTCAAAAACAAAAATCCAAGTTAATCATATTCATTCACAGATGAACACTTAAATGCATCGTTTGCTGGTATTTAGTTTGGCCCACATTTACATGCTGTTCAATATTGCAACTTTGTTCGTATTACAAAGGTGTCCTCCCACTAACAAATAAATACCCAAGTACAACTACAAGTAAAAGTGGTACTGTTCTTACGTTAAAGTTGCTTGCAAATTTTTACTGTAAGGCCCAACACTGCTCAAAACCATGCCAAACAAGACACGCTTTGTCCACATGCCTATGTTCGAGACATTCAGCTATTTCCGAGAACACAATTAGGAGGGAAAACATCTAGCTATAAGCTCTTGATGAAGTTCAGCAAGGGCTTAAATTTTATTGGGCAATGTGTTGTGTCAGAAGAATTATTTTCCCCCAAAATAAGACACCTGGAGTAAGCTGTTTGTGTATGACAAGTTACGATTTAAGGTATTCAAAAATTCCTCCTTAACTGAGCTGGCCTGCAATTAACATCTAAAGGGCTGCTGACCCGTCGGGGACAGACAGCAAGAAGACAACTGCAGTCTCTTCCATGCAATCAGTCCTCATGCTCCTGACTGTACAGTGGTGCTCGATACACACACCAAGTGCTAAGGCAAAACCACTTGGCTGGAGTTGCAGCAAGAAAAAGTGACAGGAATGAGTTCAGGAAGCCTGAGTCACAGTGAATGAGAAAAAAGGAGAAATAGTAGAAAAAACACCTGTTAACCCATCTTGGAGCCTCTGGAGAAAAACAGTACATAGGTATACATTTACAAATTAAAGTGAAACAGTCAAACTTGCTTCTGATAATTGTTTACTTATCTTTGGAGTTCACTTTTCAAGTACTGCAGTTGCAAAGTTAAACAGCATATGTGCTGAAGAGATATGCTACTATTTTGGCTTTATATCACCATTACACCAGGTCCTAATCCGAGACAGAAGACTTATGTATGTAACTGATAGCTTAACTGATCTATTGTGAAAATAGGCTCTTGAAATGCTACTACTTAACAAATCTACGACTGCCTTTAATATAGTTTATTTATCAGATGACTTTTATAATTAGCTGCCCTGGTTTCAGCTGGGATAGAGTTAATTTTCTTTCTAATGGCTGCTGTGTTTTCAGATTTGGTTTGAAAGGAATGTCAATAATGCATATTGGTTTAGTTGTTGCTAGGCAATGTTTATACTATTCAAGAACTTTTTTCAACTTCCCATAGAAGCCGAGAAGGAGAACAGACAGAACAGAACAGGCAATGGAATATTCCACACCATAGGTGTCATGCTCGGTATATAAATGGGGGTTGGCCGGGGGGTGGGAATCAGTGATCACTGCCCAAAAGAGGATGAGCAACCAACTCACCAGGCGGTGAGAGTGATTTGTGTTGTATTACTTTATCTTGTATATTCTTTTACCATTATTATTATTATTTTCCTTTTTCTGTTATTGTCCTATTAAACTGCCTTTAACTCAACCCATGAGTTTTTTTTCCCTTTCCTTCCTCCTACTTTTCTCCCTCTTCTCCCTGCCATTCTGGGGAGGAAGGGGGAGAACTGTGAGAGTGGCTGCATGATCCTAGCTGCCGGCTGGGGTTAAACCACAACATTAGCAAATCAACATGAGCTGGCTAACACACTGGCCTGAAATCAAATGTATACTTGGTATCTACTTGGGTTTTTCTTCTTCCAGGATAGTGAGGTAAAAGGGAAAGGTCCAGAATTATGTTTTTTATGTTCCTCATTATATAATAGGTTATCTGTGTCTGCAGGGAAAGAAACAAACATTTACAATCGATTTACCGTGTCCATTTCTTCGCCCAATTTCATCCTTCTTGAAGACACTTCCACCACTTGGCACACACTTTTCTGCCCACTCATCCTTTAACTTCAGCTCTTCGATTTGCTCATCTGTCAGTCCTTGCATATTATAAGGCAAGAAAATACCATGCTCTGCCAGCTCCTCCATCTCTTTAAAGCGTTTAGAGAACAAGATTGAAATTTTGTGTTATTGAGAACATACAATTTACAAAAGCCTTTCATATACGTACATGCAGGGAAAACCTTACTCCTAGTCTTCAGCTTTTAAAAAGCTAAGTATATGGAATAACTAAAAAGGCATATAAATACACATATATAGATATATATGCTGTAATTACATTACAATTCATACATTTCACACATATGAAACAATGTAACAAATGACATAGTGCAGATATGCAAACCTACAGGATATTTCCTAGCCATAAACTTTTTCTGTTTGGTATTTCCTTAGCCAGCTTTAGCTGACTGCATATTCCTTTTTCTAAGTACTTTTGGGAAAGCAACTTTTTTCAAAATGGGAAAACCTTTTTTTCTTATACAGTAATTAATTTATTTGCAGTTGAGAAAATATGTAACTGGACTACCTATAGCTTTGTCCATACCACATCTGACTCAAAGGGTCAGATTCACCCAGCGTATGAGACAAAGAGAAGTCTCTATAGTAATTTATGTCTAATCAAGTAGCAACGGTCCAGGATAATTCTAGCTGACACAACAGAGAGGTGTAAATGCTGGTCACCAATGCACAGTCTCACTCAGTGAGAACAGGCAGTGTCTGGATGCGGTTCCCTAACCCTTTTATCTAGCCTACAGCATCTGATCCATGGCCTGCAAGCTACACTCATTACTTTCCCTGAGAACCACTAATCCAGCTGTCACCCCACTTCATAGCATCCTTTCCTTGAAGGCCATCCAGCCTCTTTACCATCACTATATTAATTAAAGCATATCCATCTCACAACAGACACACCAGAAGTACCCCAAGATATGGCAATTTTGTTCTCATGGCTGGGAATACAGGCACCCACATGAAAACATAAAGGCTAAAACTAAATTAGCAAGTACTGTGGAGCAACAGCAGCAGATCTGTAGAAAGAGTGAGTGCTGAAAATATTGTAATCACGGTGTATGGGGTTTGGATTTTTTTTTATTTCAGATTCGCCTCAGTATGGCTTCATACACTACGTACATATTTGCAGCTGGAGCACATCAGGTGTAGATGGGCTGCACCCTTCAGGTCAGTCTCATCTGAAGGAAATCTGAACTCATGCATTCCCAGGCTGATCCGCACAACACAAACCAAAGTGGGTCAGCAGGGACAAACAGTAAATGTTTTTCAAAAGCCACCTCCTGAATTGAACTAAAGCACTAATTTAGACACATCCAGTGATTCTCCATCACATGGCAAATGGATGCCTTGCATCAAGCATGCAGTAGGCAACAGGAGAATTTCATTCATATGTAGGGTACGCCGCTGGTCACAAAGGATTTATGCAGCCGCTGTGGGACAGGACACGCTGCAGCTCAGTCATGCAACGGATGAGTTTTCAGCCACGTACAGCGGGAAGCGTGGAGCCATATGGTCTCCAAAAAATAAGGACTACTAAAATACCAGAAGGTGGGAATTTACACATGGTTTGGTGGTTTTAGTGGGTACTCACTGTTCTCTTAAACTTAGGGGAGGACAGCTTGCCTGCTGCCAAGCTGGCATTTGAGAGGTATTTCTTAACTTCTGCCAGCATAGAACTCCTGCCCGGCCGCAGCCAAGTAACCTCCCAGCGCCACCCCCTCAGCTCCCGGTCTGCGAGCCAACAAACACCCGGGAGACGGAGCCAGCTCCTGAGCCCGGGTTCCCGTTGCTCCGAAGGCCGCCCGTCCCCCCGCCTCAGCGCTTCGCACCCGCCGGAGGCCCGGCCGGGCGGTGAGTCCGCTCGGGGGCAGGGGGAGAAGCCAGCGCCCGCCGGGACTGGGGTGGGAGGAGGCCGGCGGGCCGGTACCTGAGCAAAGGCGCTGCACCTTCAGCCTGCCGTTGTAGATGCGGGCGACGAGGGGCGCCAGCTCGGCCAGGCGGGCGCTGCCGGCCGCCTCCAGCAGGAACTGGCTCTCGTCGCCGCGCTTCACGTGCAGCCGCACCATGGCAGGGCCGGGGCGGGCGGCGGCGCCGCTCTGCGCGGGGAAAGGAGGCGGCGGCGGCGGCGGCTGTTAGTGCCGTTACACCCCCACAGCAACCGCCCCGCGTCCCTGGATACCGGCGGCGGGAAAGGAGACAGAGGGGAAAAGGCGGCGCCCGGCGCTTCCCGGACACCGTGAGGGCGCGGTGCCGCCCGCCCCGCTGCCGCCGGAGCGCCCACCGCAGCCGCCCGAGGGCCCACCGGAGCGGCTAGCGGCCGTATGGCCCACCCGGCGCCGGCCTTCTCCTCCGGCGCTTCCGCTTCCGGCCCTCCCGCTGTCGTCATCAGAGCCCCTTAAAGGGCCCGCGCCACCCCTCCGAGCGGCGCTGCTGGGGCGTGCGTGAGGGTGGCGGGGCGGCCCCCGAGAGACAAAGAGAGAAAAAGCGAAGACTCCTTTAGGGCAGGTACATTTATTTTAATGAATACACCGCCGCCTTCCGCAGACAGGGTGGGTACGGCGGGGGTTCGGTGGTGCAGCTGCGGGACGGACGGACGGACGGACGGACAGAGAGGGGGGGTGTTGGGGGTGGCGCCGCGAAGCGAGAAAATGGTCACATTTCACAGAGCCGTCTACCACAGGGAACACAGAATTCATGAAATAGGCGTCGAGCGATTCTAATTTTAATTCTTAGTATTTTCAGAACTTCTGCTAGTAATTATTTCCGTTAATACACGTTACAGCGGTTAAGCTATAGATATATAAATACACACTATATTTTTTTGGGAACGTTTCTTGTGATCTCTGCAGTAATTTGCCGTCGATCTCCGTAATCCCGTAAAGTGTAGAGGTGCTGTATACCAGGTACATTTTAGACTGTAGTTTTTCATCACTGTAATTAAATATTCAACAAAGAACATATTTATCACGTAACTCCCACTAGCAAAAAAGTCCCGTTCCCCCCCCCCCAAATTGTTTTGCTAATATAAGAATATACCAAAACACCAATCACACGGATGTGTAGAGCAACAAGTTTAAAACAAGGTAATTCACACACCGAAGCACGAAGCGTATAAGTACCACGGCTGTTTCAAATGTACAAGTACTGTTTAATGACCTGAACGGGGAAAAAAGCACAATATAAAACTCACTGTCGTCACTCCTCCGTCCAACTGCAGCTCATGGCTAAGCATATACTGTTTAAAGGAAGAGTGGATTATTTTATAAATAATGTTTCGATAGCATTTGAGAATTATTTAAAAAAAAAAAAAAAGTACTGTCGTCCTGTCTTTTACTACTATAACTATAACACTAGTGTGTTGTGTTGCAGTCCCTGGTTGTGCCGAACCAGTAGAGTTTGTTCGCAAGAAAGCCAGTGCGTGTAGGCGTGTATTTGCAGTCCCCCGGCAGGTGACAACCTTGTGACAAATTCAGCTTTGGATGAAAGTACGCAGCTGCCTCTACGAGTTATGTTTTAAGACGCTGCGAATTTTAAGGAGAACTGCAGAGTTTTATAGCATACGTAAATAGAGCTAACGAAATCAGTTAAATTTCCTCAAGATAACAACGTATTGTATTTTATGTAATTTCATGTGGGCTTTAGAAAATCATAAAAGCACAAAGAGTTGCTGTTTTTATAGCATAATATGTAGACCTGTGACTTAGCCTTCACTAGCCTCAAAGCAGCGCCACACAGAGGAGGGTCCCTGTCTCTGGGCAAGGAAGAGTCACTCGGTTTGAACTGCCAAAGCAACAGAATGATATTGTTCAGCTCAGAGAATTACTGTTCTCCCATTTACTTTGAAAGTAAGATTTTAAAAGCTGGTCTAGTAGATGGGGAGGATGCTGGGCAGACGGCCCAGTCATGTAAGGCGACCTTCTCCTTCTCTTGATGTTGTAACGTGGCTGCCGATTCCCTCACTCGGGTCTTTCCGCAGGACAAAAAGCCCTTCTGACCTGCAAAAGAGAAGACTGGGACAAGCCAGCTCCAACATGTTGTCTGCAACTGGTAAAGGCTACTTTGTATCTCAAAACCCCAGGGGAATTTTTTCCCAGAAGTTGAGGGAAAACTTGTTCTATCAGTTGTTTCCCATTTGTGGAAAAAAAAAAAAAGTATCTTTAAAATAGTAATGGATAAATGGATGATATGGAACAATTGTTCTGAAGTAATGCTAGTGCGTATGTGTCACAATAAGATTTAGTAGCTGAAATGTACCGACACAGAAAATTAAAGTCAAATATTGAATATATTAATACGCAAAGTTTTGTTTGTATCTTGAAATTAAACTATTTTTGTTGTGTCTCAAGTTCAACTATAAACCTTACAAATATCCATAGCCTCTGTTATAAATTAAACAACTTCTAAACAATACTCATCAACATTCAAATCTCAATAAACTTTGGCAGCTCTTTGGTAAATACTTATAAATATCAATCAACAAAACAGTAAAAAGGGAGTGGAGAGGCTACCGGCAGGGAGCCTCTTTTTGTGAAATTCCACAAAGGGGAACAGAAAGGAGAGAGCTTCCTAAGCAAAAACTATTTCCAAGATTGGGGTATTTTAATGAGATTAGTAGTTCAACCTTCTTTTCTCTATTCAAATACTATTACATTGGGATTTTAATAAATTTCAGATAAGTTTTTGTGCTCTACCATATATACATATTCAAAATTTATACACAAACAATAGTGGCTGTTTATGAGTAGAGTTAAATTTCAGTGCACTTGACAATTAATTATTGCACACAGAATAATCTCAAATGCCCAATTGTTCTACTGGATAAATGTAGCAACAAATATAACCTCTTATATTTTTGAACATCTATCTTTCTGTAAAATCTTGTGTTGCTGACACCTTAGGTGCCAAAGAAGTGAAAGGATCAGCGGGGGATCTGTTGCTGGTTATTCTTGATGGTACAGGAGGTGCAGGTGGTCTTCTTGCTGGCATTGTATAGAAGCAATCAGTAGAACTTTTATTCCAGTCATTATCAAAGTTAAAGTCTGAACCAAGAAAAGTATTTTGTTCAGTGCCCAGCAAATCTGGAGATCCAGCTGACTTCCTGGAGCTGATTTGCTTAAAATCTGGAACACTTTTAGATGGCTTTAGCTTTACATTGAAATTCTCTTCTTCATCATCAAACGTTACCCATCCTTTTGGCTGTACATTTTTTACCATGAGAGATTTACTTCGCAAGCAAAAAGTGTTTTCGGATGCATCAACAGAAAATACAGGCTTGCTTGTATTACAACTGGGGGGATTTAGTGAAGGGAAAGGATTGCAAGCGGTATGTCCTTCTAGTAAATGTGAAGTTATTTCAGACTCTCGCGTCTCCGTTCTGAATGGGTTTCCAGCATTAGGAGTTCTTTCAGTGAATGGATTTGTGCAGTTCAGTCCAGTAATAAATGGATTTGGAGAGCTGCGCTTATGTTCCTGGGATGCGTGAAAGGTTGGAATAGGAGGCATCACTGGCATGCAACTTACAGTATTCAAAGTATCAGCATTTCTTTGTGTTGCTGAAGGCAACTGTATCAACTGCTTTTGGTTTAAAGTCGTAACGGGTGATGTGCGAACACACGTCTGCATCTTGGACACAAGCAGCTTAAATGACAAATCTTCAAAAGGGTCACTGTTTAACTGCGTTTCAAGTTTAGTGCCGTACGTTCCATTTGTTTTAATCTAGAAAGAAAACAAGGTGCTTAGTAATCACGTAGCTGTCTGTTTTAAGATTAGTACTAACTCCCCATTTCTTACTCTCCTATGCAAAGAAAAGAAGCTCTTGAGCTTAAACTGAAGCTTCAATATGATTTGGTTGTAACTTGCACAATTGTAGCAGAATGATTGCTTCTTTTCTGGAAAACAAGAACCCTTAACCCCTTTTCTGGACAAAAGTCTACTAGTTGTTAAACACAACTTTCCCCCGTGTTGGTTGATGCAGCCTGAATCTACTTCATGCAGGTCAGAATCCTAGCCAAAAGCACTATTGGATATTGTATAAGAAAATCTTGAAGAAACTTGGGAAATGATGCTGTATTCTAAACAAGTGATAACCTGGCACAAATAGAAAATAAAAAGCTCTAGGTTTCATTGGTTGCGAGTTTAAAACGCTGATGTTACAAGCGATATTTAAGCATCACAATGAAAGGAAAAATTAGTGTAATTAGTATATGCACTTCAAACATTTCTATGTAGACATATGCATCCATAGGCATCTCCAGTGCTTCTTGACATGTGAAGGTACGGTCATCCGTTTGTAATATTTTCAAATGGCAAGTTATCATTGTTTAGAATAATACTAAATGGAGAAGACAGAGTTTTCTCCACAGAACTTCTCATCTTTTAAAAACAAATTATTCCTGTTCTTATACATTTCTTCAAACAACAATGCAGCTTTTATACTTTGTAACAACTCTCCAAAAAGGTAGACTATCTACCTTTGTTCAAGTCATCATACTGACAGAACACAGTTTGGAGCTTCCCTTTATTCAATGAATGCAAAGAATTACGCTTAAGTTAAAAACAGCTTCTGAGAATTCAAATTTCACAAACAAATGTGTCGTTTTAACACATCACCTTATTATACCCAAATAGTTTGGATAATTAGCATGAAAAGTCTGTTAACTAATGTTCTGTTGAACTACGATGCTAGCTAAAACTATCAACTAAGATACAGTATTATTATAGCCTAACCTCAATCTTTAAAGTTCTGGTATTTACTGCATTTATTGTGCATAGTTTGAAGCATGTCTCCACATATCCACTGCCTAATCAGCTATGCAAAATTAATCTACAGGCTTTAGAGACTCTCAGGGATAATAAGAATATTATAAGTTTCTCCCAATGTATCCAGCATAGCAATTTCTTTTAAAAAGTCGCGGTTGTAGCTTGAATTGGTTGGCAGGAAAAAAGAAGTATGTGGACAACAATGCATTTGCTCTGGTGGTTTTTTTTGAAACAATAATGTCTGTTACATGCATCCCGGGTACTACTTCCTCAGAGAGTTTCTGAAATAGATGAGGCCTAATGTTACCAAACCATAGATAGAGTAGTTCAATATTGGTATTTTTATGTGTAAATAGTAAGTGTCTTGGAAAATAATATTAAAACAAAGACATCAAGTAAATGAGGGGGGAAATGTGAAAAATTGACCTGTAGAAAGAATATAAATCAAATGCAGCTTGGCACCAGCTGGTTAAGTCCTGCGTTCATTAACTAAGTAATCAAAAAGTACAAGATCCCAAGGAAACTATGAACCCCAATTGCTCTTTATTGTCAGTAAAAATTTGCTCTGCGTAATTCTGGAACCAAATGCTTTTAAAATTGTAGCAAACAGTATGTTTTACTTTGGGTAATAGTAAGTTCTCTGTTCTTTGAGAAATGTGAAATACGGTTTTTATTTTGAAAAAACTTTGTCAGTGCAATTGCATCAGGTTTTATTCTTATTAAAGAGAAATGTTAACTCCAACACCTACTCATTTCTTTCCAAATAGACTGAGACCAGGAGGTTCAGCAGTGACTAAGCAACATATGTGAGGTTCCAATTGTTTCATAAAAGATGATGAAGCAAAATATTTGCTATGGTGCTAATAAATACAGTTAACTATCATTTTTAATTGCATTATGAAAGGAAAAAGCAAACTATGGTATGACAGTCAATTCATTAATGCGGACAGGTGATTTTTAACGTGGATGAGACTGCAGATGTATGAAAACAAGATTCATACATCTTTTCTGCTTGAATAGATGGAGACCACATACAAGATTGGTAAATAGTCAGATACCTGTTACCCTGATGGTTGCTCCTGCTTGTGAAAGAGAAACAGACATCAAAGGAAAGAAAATTAGGAAGAAAATCCAAGTAACAAAGCAACCTCACATTAACAATACTTTTAAGTTTTCACAAAACCATTTTTTGAGATAAGAATACAAGCCAAAAATACTTACTACACACTCTGCTAAATTTTAAATTTCTGTTGCATTCTATTGTAAGACTTATAAGCGCTACTATTAAGAGTCAAAAAACCCAGCTCAAGCCAATTCTAATGTTATTTCCATACAGACATTCATTGTGCAGCCGATTGTGCTATTTTTTGAAGACTGATTGTAAGAATTTGGTTATTCACAGTCTAATTCAAACCATCTATTAACACAAAGTGCACTAGAGCCCTCATTCTGGGAACTGTGTTGGTATAATTACTCACCTATAGTAATAGTTTTTCAAGCTGAAAAAAACCCGTAAGACTTCTCATTCAATCAAAAAACAAAATCTCCTTAATTTACGACAAATAAAATCTATTTACAATAACTACTTTTCTGTTTTAATGTATTGCCTGGTAATCTAGAGAGTCCTGAATATTCCCATTGTATATAAGAAATTAGTTTTATAAGGAGAGATTTAGGTTCTTAAATATCACAATCACACTTTGAATCAAAGGATGGGCTTGGAATCTACTACCTCTCAAAAGATTTTGTATTTATTTAAAGACCTTTTCTCAGAAAACTTCACATTTACAAATGGTAATCAAGAAATGAAATAAACATTGTTTAACTAAACTAAAAAATAAAAAAGGAAAAAACAGAAAACAGAAATAAAAAACCTAAGCTGGAGACAATAAATGAAGCTCAAAGTGGGCCTCCCTTGTGATTGCACAGCCTGCATTAATCAAAGGAATTTGATTGCAGAGAAAATTGTAGCTCCCTGAACTAGTCTTAAACTGTCTGGTTTGGATATTGTTAACGATATAGCCACAGCATTACACAGCTCAAAAAACTGTTCATGGTGTTCTTAAGTATATTTGTGATTGCTGTGTATACACACAGATAAATGTTATTTTCATAATGACTTTGAAAGAACTGCTTGCACCTCTTTCACAAAATGATCAGTGGTAAAACTACATTTAGAAGGTATAAGGCTTTCAAGAGTGACACGATGCAATCTGTTTCTAATCACAAAATTGGTACATTTTCAAGTACCTTATGCCTCCATGTATATTCTCCGCTGGCAACACTTAATGCTTTCTAACAAACAACAAAAAGTCCTGATATTCTATCTGTATATTCAAAAATAGCCTCCGTTTTTCGGCCTAAGTTTCCAAAATGAAAAAAAGTTAACAGGCAGAGAGAGAGGTTCAGCAGAAAGAAAGGAAGAACATCTAAAGATTTTTCCATTAGAATTCAAAATCAGCTCACTGAGGACTGAATTTGGCTGCTTCATTGTGGTACAAAATAGGTATTAACTAACTGCTTTGGTGAAAGTGGCCTACAGATGTAGAGATAAGGTAAAATCTAAAATACTGATGAAAACTTACATAATCGTAAATATCCACAGGTGAGTTTATGTTTAAAAAAAACCCCAAACACCAGAAAACAAACCCACAAATTTACTTTTTGTAAAAAGTGGGCAAAAATCCATCAGCTTCAATAAATTTGTGCATTTATGCAAGTAGCATTATTATCTGGCCTAGCACCTGATAATGTAAAAACTAACAGCACTGGCCTTTAGTGAAGAAGTTTAGCCTTATGTATATATAAACAACACTGAAAACCTACTTCTGCATTTTTTTTTAAACAGTAGGGGAAACTATGGCTTTTCCTAGAAAAATGGGGGTTTTTTTGAAAATAACACTCTAAATGGTCCCACAGAACAGAATATTAATGTTACTGTGTTAAATTTTCAGATTATTTTGATATGTTTCTACATTTTAATTGACACTGGGGAATGGGGAGAAATATATTTCTATTACGTATCTATCAGTATTGTCTTCCTGCAATTAATTATCATCAACATAGAGCACTACACCATGCAATCTATAAAGCTTACTTTACAAGCAAAACCTGTGTTAGCTAGTTACTACAAGTCATGCATGTGTCATTATAAAATTAAATATCTTTCCATACAAAGTTGTTGAATTACAACATAATTTTAAGAGCAAGCTGTCCATAAATTTTAAGTCTGTCATAAGAAATCTTAAGTTAAATGTTTAGTATTTAAGATGTTAATTATTCATGGACAATAAGCAACTAAGTATTATCCTGCTAGAGCTTGATGATCTTTGAATCCAACCTTCTGACCTTCATTTTTGTTTATTTGCTTGCTTTAGGAGTTTCTCACAAATCTACAGCAATCAGTACAAGCTGTGTTAATTTACATAATGAAAAAAACGTATATACAAGAGGTTTTTTACTTACTTGCTGCTGTGAAGGAGCAGATTCGGAAGGCAAACTGTGAGATGATCGGCTGCGAGGAGGCGGTTGTGGGGGTTCCAGACTTTGTGGGGCACTTGTCTGAGATGGATGTGATGCCACAGGTATCAGAGGCTCCTGCATCCTTAGCGCAGGCAGTGGCTGAGTGGTGGGCTGGGCAGGTCCAGCAGCCTGAGGCTTTAGTGGTTCAGGAAGCAATGGTGAGCCTGCAAGTATATTTGCAGTTTCTCATTGTAAAGAATTGTAATAGAAATGTTAAGAATGCCGTGAATGAAAACATGTGACTGTGGAAGCACCAGAACTGCAGAAAACATGTGACTGTGGAAGCACCAGAACTGCAGAAGAAGGAGCTGTAAGAACAGCAGGTGTTCATAGCAACTAGATCAGAAGTCATCAAAAGCTCAGCATATATCCATTAAAAATTATTGCCACAGATACAAAATAGAGAACCAGAAACCATGTCATTCTTAAATGTACTTCAGTTGTATTTAAAAGGATTTTGGAAGTCACTATTATAAAATGCGTATTTTGATATTAACACAATTAAAAAAATCTTTAAGTTTAGGAAGTGGCTTTGAAAGTTAAACATAAACCCTATTCCAAATACTATGATTACAGAGAAACCAGCACAGGGAACAGTCCAGTGATCAACACACACAGTAGGATACACCAATGTGCTCAGACCAAAACACAGCAATCTGATCAAAGTTTCTCTTGATAGTATGAAATCTATGGTCTAGGTCTCATTCAACTGCTGCCTATTATCTGATAAGGGTTTACAATACTTGTGGATGGTTGACAGAAACTGTCAAATGTTACTAAATCCAAGAATCTTAATTTCTAGTGAAAAACAGAGACATCTGTTGAGAGCAAAGCATTCAAACCAAGACAGTACCTCTTGACTGAACGGTGACATTTATATTTAACTTCTAAAGTAAACTTACCCCTTGGTGGTTCAGCTGGTTTGGTCTGAGTTTCAGGTGTTGGTCTTCCCCCAGAGGGACGGACATGGCTTTGTGGTGCACTAATAACTCCAGCTCTAGGTGGTACAGTCTGACATAATAATTGGGAAAAAAGGAAGTATTTTAGTTTTGCTTTGGATCTGTAGTCATCTACTGCTAAATACTTCAGGATAATTAGGACTCTGTGAAAAATAAATTATTCAATAACAATTGCTGAACTAATTTTTTATGCACATATAGAAACAAAGACTATATTCTCAAAACATTGTGAGGGTTCAATTCAAAGCAAAGCATTTTTACAGCAGTCTTCAACTTTCTATAAATATTTACCTGTGCAACAATGTTAGAAACACTTATTATTTTGTTACTATTAATAAATTAATTTTACCTAAGTCCGTGAATTGTTGTAAGCAACAAAAAGAACAACAGCAACTACTTTATTTGCAAATCTTGTAAGGACACATTGATAACCCACCATTAATGCAGACTGTAGACACCATCTACCTTTTAGGCTATAATTATAGCCTGCCACTTGCAAGCAACAGCTACAGTCACTTTTATACAGTGGAAGTCCAAGATATGCATAAAAGACCATGGTTAGTTCTTTTCTCTGAAACTTATGTTTGCTAATTGTAAGGCAGTTACTCCTCTTCCTCAGCCAACAGGATTAATAAAACATACATTCTGCCTCATCTCAAGACTGGAGTCTTCCCAGACTTGCTGGAATAGAAGTTAATATGCTGGGAAGAGAATTGCTCTCAGAAAACAAAATTTATTAAAAAGTCTACATCTGTAGTTAAAGAGAAATAGAAAACTATTCCAGATTACAACTGAAGCTGAGTTACAAACACCACACTTGAAAGCTGAATGTAAAGCGTTAGAACAAAAATGCTAGATTTCAGGAAAAAAATCAACCAAACAAACCAAAAAAGATCATGAGGCAAGATAGGAAAAGGACTCGGGGGTACTTGTGGATGAAAAGCTGGACATGAGCCAACAATGTGCACTTGCAGCCCAGAACGCCAATCACATCCTGGGCTGCATCAAAAGAACCGTGGCCAGCAGATCGAGAGAGGAGATTCTCCCCCTCTGTTCTGCTCTTGTGAGACCCCACCGGGAGTACTGTGTCCAGCTCTGGAACACTCAGCACACAAAGGACATGGACCTGTTGGAGTGGGTCCAGAGGAGGGCCACAAAGATGATCAAAGGGCTGGAGCACCTCTGCTATGAAGACAGGCTGAGAGTTGGGGCTGTTCAGCCTGGAGAAGACAAGGCTCCAGGGAGACCTTATAGTGGCCTACCAGTACCTGACGGGGGCCTACAGGAAAGCTGGGGAGGGGCTGTTTGCAAGGGTATGTAGCGATAGGACGAGAGGCAATGGTTTTAAACTAGAGCAGGGTAGGTTTAGATTAGACATTAGGAAGAAGTTCTTTACAATGAGGGTAGTGAGACACTGGAACAGGTTGCCCAGAGAAGTGGTGGAGGCCCCATCCCTGGAGACATTCAAGGCCAGGCTTGATGAGGCTCTGAGCAACCTGATCTGAAGACGTCCCTGCTTACTGCAGGGGGGTTGGACTAGATGACCTTTAAAGGTCCCTTCCAACCCAACACAGTCTATGATTCTATAGTTTGTAAGATTTGTTTCCTCTATAATTTTGTGTATTTGGAATATTCTGACAAAATCTTATTAACAGTGGATGTTCTAGAAATGGGTTTCAAAGCAAACCCTATTACACAAGTCTTTACACAAACATGATTTAAAAACAAGCAAAGAAACTTCACCACTACAAAATAAGTATCATCCTTGATCTTACATTTGCTAGATGTATGTACTCTACTTCAAAGACTCTGTATAACGTCTGATTCATTATGCTTGCCTGAGCCTCTTTAACAACTTTCTAAATGCTTTAAACCACCTAACCTCTGAAATATCTGTCTTCCCTTTAATTGCCAAGATGCATTTTGTCATTTCTTTAAATATTCTGAAAGTGGAAAAAAGGATAGTTGGATTGAATGCCAAAATGTATTTAAAAAAAAAAAAAAATCAAAAGGAAACAGGAAGGAATTCTACAATAATCCTCGGGACCACCCAGTGGGAAGTGGCGGCTGCCGTGGCTACTGTCCCTGGTCCTGAAATACTTGAAACGAAATGCTGCCCAAAAAACAACCTGAGGAAAAAAGAAAGCAGCAATGTCAGTTAGCAAAGCCAAACAAGGCTTGAGCTAAGGCTTGAAAAGGCAAGAAGATCTTAGGAGATGTTTTTTTCAGACCTTCTATTGCATTTGTTTGGTTGGTTTGTTGTGGGTTTGTTTTGTTTGTTGGTTGATTTTTTTTTAAAGAAAATCTCAACATCTGCAAAAGAGATGCGGTCAGCTTGTCTTGTCAAATTATGCTGGCAATTGCAGTACCATGGTCCTTTCTTGAAACGGGCAAGCATCTCTAACTGTAGTCCAGCCTGGGTGCTGAGAAACACAGCACAAGAGAACAGTACTACTTTTTTTGCTATCTTGTTCATATGAACAAAAAGTTCTTGCACTTATGCCAGTTCCAAGATACTGATGGAGTCTCTTCTGCACACCAGATTTTTTTATTGAATTATTCTGATTTAGAAATGGCAAATCCTGTGCTGGCTTCAGATTACAAAAAAAAAAAAAAAAAAAAGTGAGGCACATGGTGATAAACGAATACATTCTTTCCTGTGTTTACCAGGTTTTCTTTACCCAAATTTTAGAAGAGGGCATTTTACATTTCTGGGAAAATAACAAAAAAGTGTAAAGATCAAGAACTGTTCACTGTGAGAATCAATCTCTGAGAAAAACGAATCATCAAAAAGTTATTTCAATGGTGGCTTTCAACAATAGTTTTCAGTAGTTTCAATACTGTACAAGAGTACAAAAGAAACAGCAATGGCAGTAAGGTACAACTCCTTTAATCATAGACTGTGTTGGGTTGGAAGGGACCTTTAAAGGTCATCTAGTCCAACTCCACTGCAGTAAGCAGGGACGTCTTCAGATCAGGTTGCTCAGAGCCTCATCAAGCCTGGCCTTGAATGTCTCCAGGGATGGGGCCTCCACCACTTCTCTGGGCAACCTGTTCCAGTGTCTCACTGAAGAGCTTCTTAAGCTCTACAAGAACTCCGATACCTCTGCACAGTTGGCAGTGCTCTTTTGTTTCTTTCTCATTTAGAAGGTGGAAAAGGACTCTACAACATTTTATAAAACAAATTTATATGGATTTAACTTAAACTTTTTAGTTAGCTGCAGAAGCTGTGGCTGACCGATCCCTGGAGGTGTTCAAGGCCAGATTGGACGGGGCTTGGAGCAACCTGGTGTAGTGGGAGGTGTCCCTGCCAGGGCAGGGGTGTTGGAACTAGATGATCTTTAAGGTCCCTTCTAACCCAAACCATTCTATGATCTTTATTTTAATGGCTTCTTCACACTCTCTCTCTCATCACAATGACTGGTCTAACACTTTACCTGAAAGAATGATATGGCATTAAAGAAGAGGTGCCATAATTATAGATATTTCAGAAACCTCATCAGTATCTATCCCACTGACACTGATGCAAGCAGAATGCTTTTAAGCCTTACTAAAGACTCATATCTGTGCCCTCCATCCTGTCAGTGTCATTGTGAACATTATCCCAATGAGAAGAGAGAAATGCCTTAGACAAGGAAAACAGAGTTCTCTAATGACCGAGAAACTGATACGAAAGAGGCAGCTTTTGCTGCTTTTTAGTCTATGGGAGGTCCAGGTATAAAGAAGTATGATCTAAGTTAAAGAGCCTGGAAATGCCACAACAGAGGGGAAAAAAGTAAGCACAAATACTGTGGTTGATGTGGATATAGAAAGAACAGAGAAGTCCTTCATGCTGCTGCAAAAATTCTCTCTGAAATATGCTGCAAAGTCTAAAGCATTATCAACAAACAATACCATTTCTTAGTAAATCTTTAAGACAACCTATAGCTATTAAAACACTTTCTCCTTCCCTAATGCAAGGCTTCTATTTACTGCTGTTAAGAGAAATAAGGCAGACGTCTCTCATCTCTTGATTTCTTGCTTGTAGTGAAGCATTCAAGTGCCCATAAGTCCTTCATTCCGTTCCTTTGGTTCAGTTCCACAAATAAAGAATGAAATGCACAACTAATGTTTGTTGAATGTTTTGTTGAAATAGTTGAATGTTTCACTTTTACATGAAGACCCTTATCAAAATTAATTTTTAAAACAAGGTATGAAATTCCATTACACGCCAAATAATCAGCAATCAACTGCCTATATAATACATAAACTGCCTGCAAGCAATTCACTGCCGCCAGGATATACATTTCAGCACAGAAGATAATACATTTTTATCATACCAAATCAGCAATGTAGTCAACAGGAACATATAATATAAAGAATAACATTGCTGTTATTTAAAAGTGGACAAAAAATGTGTTATTATTTGGGAGCCTATGAAGTGACTGCATAGAGTGCAAAACTATTAATAAAGTCATGTCCTGTACGTATATTCTGAAAGGTTTTTAGTCAGCAGACAAGAATTGTTGGGGGAATTAACTCATATAAGCTGTAAAGTGACTAGTAAATTTTGCAGTTTACTTACATCTGTTATGACTTAAGAAAACCCACTGCCAGTGTACTAAACTGTAGAAACTTAGGAGGAAAATTATTTTAAAGACAGAACACCTACCGGTCTGGTTGTACCGTGTCCAGCAGTTCCTGTGCTTGAAATTCCAGTTGAAGGTGGAGGCTGATTACGAACTGGAACAGATATTAGAGATTGCTGACTTAGAACGTATTTCAAAATCAACTTCTTTCTGTACTATAATTAGTACAAAGCATGTATCTGTATTACCTAAGTTATCTTTTCTTTGTGTTCCAGGGCTTTTTTGTGCTTTGAAGCATGGAAAAAAAAATTAGATTATCTTTGTTAGATAAACTATGAATGGGTAATATACGGTAATGGTACATTATCACTAATGGAAATGGGAGCAAAAAGACATTAGTCATTTTTTTTAAAGTTGTTACATATTAAAGTCTATCCATCAACTAAGCTGTTACTCTAGCACACTCTTATCCCATGGCACACATGAAGTAATTCGACCTTTTAATTACAAATAAAGTCAAATCACCTCCTCCTATTTGTTCCAAGCTAAAGACGCCCACTTGTACAGGTACCCTGTGTTCTCAATCGTGCTAGAAGACTTTTTCTTTTGTAGTATATTCTGCAGATATTCTAACAGCAGTCTTCAAAACAAAGAGAACTTATGTAACGTGCTGATTCAAAAAATCATGCGATCAGAAGAGTACATTTGTAATTATACGTGGTTCAGCAACCTACAGAGTCTACACCAAAGTTCCTGAACCTACTGTCTTTGTTTATGGGATAAATATATTACAGCACCAACCTCAACGTTTACATGCTGATGCTAATGACAGCCTTGTACGCAACATTCAAGTTGTGAAGTGCAAGATATGAAAAAATTACCTTTACCTCAGAAAAGTGCACAATTTCTAACAGGCAAAGAAGTATACAATTCTGGCTTGCTTTTCTGTTGCCTATTTCCCAGGAAGGTAAAATCACCATGTCAGTTACAGTAACTGGAAGGAATACTCTGTGGTACATAAGACACTTAGTTTATCAAGTTGACTTCCAGCTGTCAGACAACCCTGCTTTCTTAGAACCAGTTAGAATGGGTTTCTGGATACAGTTCTCAGAAATGCAACTCATACCCTGAGCAAGCTGACACCAGTTGACCCTACTTAGAGCAGGGGATTGGAGTAGATAACCACCAGAGGTCCCTTCCAACCTGAACTATTCCTATGCATATAGCGATTTTGCCAATTTAGAAAAATGAACCAGCAATATAGCCAAAATTAATTGCAGTATACAGGAGGGCATCTTGATTGTGACTGTATTAGCACTTTCACTGCTATACCTGTATTTGCTACAAAGGGCCACATTAAGAAGAAACCCCAAAACACAACTCCGCTGGCATGGCTAAAACAGGACCCATTCAGCGCTATACGCACATACTCCAACTAGAATAATGCGAAAGAGATGCTTCTCATAAATGTACGTCACATACATTTAGGCACCAGAATGATAATACATACACTGTATTTTGTACATACATCTCTTTAGGAAGTGATAAAAATATTAAATTATAGGCTAAATTACTTAAATGCAAATTTCTCCAAATTATATGAACATATGTAGTTCTTTGTAGAAAAACTAGGCTTCCTAGATTCCTGATTTAGTTACAGGAATAGTATTTACTCTAGCAATCAGTCAGTTACAGCTTCCTCTGAGACTCGGTCTTCAAAGTATTCTTGATTAGTGCAGTCTAAGATTTCACTTAGTTTTTCATAAATGAAGACTGCCTTCTATAACAATCCACACTATTACTGAAAAGCTGCAAGCAACTTGCCTGTCTGAAAACTATGTTAAATAAAAGAAAAAAGATCCTACACAATAAATACCTCCATGAAATCACTTTTAGTATCACAAGGGCAATAATATTACTCAGGTATTAAATTAGAAATCCATTTCTAGAATACAAAAATTGTTATGTTACCTTCTACTTCTCTCCTAGCTACCCCAGGACTGGGAGGAGCTCCAAGACCTTTTCAGAGAAAGAAGAGAAGCTGTACATTGCGTAAGAAAAGCAGTAGATTGAGAAAGTAAAACCAGCAAGAATACTGCCACAAGACAGCTTTACATAATTTAAAAATGGTCTAGCTAGATTGTAGTTACTTGTAGGAGATAACTGTTTGCAGCAGCACGGGGAAACCAGACTGATACAAATTAGAGATCAGCAAGTATGATCATTTATTAGAAACATACTATTATTTCAATTTTACATTACAATTGAAAGAGAATTTCATTTCTTCAGTATTCACTCTCCATAAACTTTTTGAAATTCATAATGACATTAAAAGTCAGTCTTGAAACTCTTCTAAAGCAGAGCGCATATCTATACTCAAACACTTGAAAACGTACATCAGTTCTACCCTGCAACATTAAGTCTGCTTCATGTAATTCAGGAGAATACTATGTAGTATGTTTCTGCCAAGACTACGCGTGAATAAACAAGTTTATGGAATAAATAAATTTCCCATTTTATATAATGTACTGTATCCTACAGAATTGTTTCATTAAGTTATCTCCAAGCAGCACTCTGTACTTGGGAAAGCTGTACGAACTGGTGCGCAGTAGGTGTTACAGTTCAGATTGAGAGAAAGAAGATTTTCAATCATGCATAACCATGCTGAATTATTTTATTTCTGCAAGATGATCAAGCATATACTGGGTCCATAAAATCGTATGGTAAAAACATGGCAGGACATAGATAGCACTAGACGGTATGCAAGGAGAAATCCTTAAGGCATGCGCATAGGAATAAGTAACAGAAATATCTGGCAACTCTGGAGTGGCTCAAGTATAGAGGAAGAAAAGAGAGCCAGTGTTCAAGAAGCCTACCTTAAAAGCAACTTTTGCCTTAGCGATGACACAGCCTCATGCTTTCTCATCATGTGCCAATGTGTGGTATCTGCTCAGGAGCTCTCTATGATCTGGAAAGAGTGCTGTGAATTTTGTCAGATACGGGTGGAGGTGTCACTCAGAGTAGGAAGAGTGAAGGTTGCAGATGAGGCTGGTATGATTATCTCCAGAGATGTCAAATCTCTGGTTTGGCTGAACATCTGGTTCAAAGATGTTGAATACTGGCGTATGTTACATACGCTGGGTGAGTTCCAGGCTCTGCCAATTAACCTTAGATTTCCATCGCAAAAGTTTGTGACAGTGAACTTCTCCGCAAGAGAAGCAGCACTGAGGAGGGATGAACAGAGAGCGTTTGTAAGGAAGGGGCACAGGAGGAAAGCACTGCCTGAGAACGTTTCATTGCTTTCAGGTACTAGCTCTGCCCTTCTCCCATGCAACTCAGAGGAACCCTGGGGGAGAAAAGAAAGTGGTAACCCCTAGGCTATAAGAAGCCTACCTGCTAACTGAAGGAAAATAAACGGAGGTGGAGAGCAGACCAACAGAGTACAGGACACTCCTCTGAACCCTCTGTGGTTACAGAGGCATAAAGCTAACTGTTCATCTCTGAGTATTAATGGAAATAGACACAATAAAACCCCTCCAGGAGCAGGGAACTAGCCTGTTCATTTCTCAGACCTCCTGCACTTTCTCCTTGCAAAGCTCAACTCAGCCCATACTTTGAATAGGTATTTTCAGGATGCTCTTTTTAGGTGAATCTTGTTTTATGCAAGATGATTAATCAAGTCAACTCCTTTCAGGAGAAGGAAGGCAGAGAACCTCTTGGATCACAGCACATAAACATGTTCCTGTGTTGGTGCACCATACAGAGGAAGACTTCTGTACGGGATTTAAAAAGGTTTTGCAAATTTAAAAATTTTCCTTGTATGGGAAAGGGCATAATGGTCAAATCCCCCAAATTTCACTTACTAACAATACTCTTCAACAGTGATAAAGCAAAATCATGATGCTGTGATAATGCTATCACAATTGGCATTACAGGAAGATTTTAATATTAAGGACAGTGAAAAATGTACATCTGAACCTGAAATACACTTTTGAGTATCATTTTAAACTGTTACTGTTGTCTGTATATAGGATGAAATCTCTATTTCAGTTTGAAACAGTATTTTGCAAGTAAAGATATCACACACTTGTTTTAAATAGTATGTTAAGGAAAGGGGTCAGATTTATACAGAAACAACCTGTAACTTATCCCGTGACATCTTTTAGACAGAACTGCATGTTTTGCAAAGATTACATTTACACATTAGCTTAATGGAAAATAAAGCAACACTAACTTCTCATAAAGTAAAACGTGCATAAATGTGCACGTGTGTGTGTGTATACACACACATATATATATAAAATCTAGGCCATTTGCCATTTGAACAATGCATTTACTGTTTTAGCATTAAGGCTTCTTGTTTCCTCTATTACTGAACATTCCTTCTTCAGCAAGAAAAGAAGAAAGGTGCTCTTCCCCATATTAGGAAAAAAAAAAACAACACAACCACCAACAAAAAGCTTTTTCAAAATGACTGCCATATCCTAAAGCACCCAAACAACCTGAACTCCGTCCTGCAAAAGCTACAAAGATGTTGAGTGGCTCTTGCAAGGCTAAGTTTAATGTTTGACAATAAATATTAGCGTACACTAATAAGTGCTTGCTGCCTGGGTGCATGTATTTTCATAGCTCAACATGCTTGCATTTCTTTTAATGTCAACTTTATTACTGTATTTTCTAGGTTTACTTTATTTATTTGGACGATAATCACATTTTGTTTAGTGCATTTTACCCAAATTATTGCATATACTGAAAATATTGTGCATTCTCTCAATCTTAACACCATTTTAACAGTTTAAACCAATGATAAAAGATAACTATCAGCCTCTCCTGCGTCAATCAGGAAAAGTCTGACTAATATTATTAAAGGAGAAAAAACCAAAAGAAAACAAACATTATTTTTTAACTTCAAGTAATTGACAATTAGTAGCCTTTATAATTTTTAATGTTGTGTAAAAATTTACTCTGTAATGTATTAAAAAAAATCTTGGGTAAACAAAGTGCAACGTTTTCATTTTTAACTTTAAACAATTGAGAGCTTATAAGATCCTCAGTGGAAATCTTTCATATTAGCAGCTGAAAACAAGGAAACTTTGCAACCTCCTGTTTCCTTGAATTCTGAGTTACTTCTGATGTAAAATATGACCAAACTCTAAAGCAAACTTAGATGCCCAAATCCTGCTTCCATCTTCAAAGCATACTGAGCCATTAGAAGAAATGTTATGGGCATTGAAGGGAGTGAAGCACACAGAAAAAAAGGTTAAGACCCATGGGGGAAAAAGAAGAAAGTATCATTTAAAATGCAAACATTTTAAAGGCATGAACAAATGTCACTTTGCATGTGCTACAGAAGTCTAAAAACAAAGTTTAACACACTTCTACATACACAGAGATATTTTCACAGTGCTTTAGGAGCCTTCATTCTAGGTAAGAGAAACAGATGCCATTTTCCCAAGCATAGTGACACACTGTGACATTTATACTGCTTCCAGTCCTGTGCCAGCTTGCTCAGGGCTGAGCTCAGGTACCACTGAAAAGCAAAGCATTATGCCTTATAAATGTACGCCATGAGTGGAAAATGAAGAGGAGAGAAAAAGGGGGATGAGCTTTGGGTCAGAATAATATATGAAAAAAATGTACTACCATCTCTTTAAAAAGATTGCATAAAACTTGCTTTTTATGCAACTACAATTCTTCATGGAAAGCTATGTTGGGAAAGAGGGCAAAAAAAGAAGGCTGGTCTTTGCACAATTGAGACAAACTAGGCAAACAGGATTATGTCAGTGCACTATATAGGACTGAAGCAGTACAATGAATTAAATCTCACATATGTTGTGTGTTATGTATAACCTGGCTATTTTCTAAAACTTTAGCATTTTAACTAATTCAAAATATTATGCCTTTGGTATAACCTCCTTCCCTCAACGATATCTAAGAGCCATCCACATCTCTGCCTGACATCAGAACAAGTTAGCTGATATTTATATACTACGTAAAATAGTCTGCTTGTTTTCTGAGATGGCTCAAAACTTTTGAATTATTTTCTCAAAAAACGCTCTTTCCCACCAACTGAGTGGCAGTGTCTGAAAAGCCATTAAGAAAGCATTTCACAGCCACTAACTATTCTCACTCTATCCCACGTATTCATGAGCTGATTTAAGTCCAAGCAGGACAGCTCAACTATGAAGCGTGTGACAAAGAAGGACAAAGATTAGTTTCAAGAAGAAGCACTTTTGAGAACACATGAGTCATTATATGTAATATATACTGTAATATCTGCAAAAGCAGATCAAGCTGAAAAAAACCCAGAACTAGCCTTAAGGGTTGATAAGGCCATCAGCATTATCAAAAGGGAAGGAATTAGAGGAGAATTATTTCAGGATTTTGCCATTTTGTAAAGACCTGTAGCTCTCAAGTGCCTTCAAATAACTGAGTAAATTCTTTTGCTAAGTTTATGTTTCTGAATTATATGCTAGTTCCAAGAACTATGGAGGATGTTTTGTGTCTCTAGGAAGGGCTTAGGAGTACATTTCACACTTGGAAACAGAAAATAAACTATCCATATGTTAACGTTCAGCTATGAGACTAGTACAGCTCAGTGATTTGGAGCTCTCTGTTAACTGGTGATCATCTGGGGGAAACTGGGCCAAGACCAGCAGTAGTTTCAACTTGAACAATTAATTAATGGATAATTACTAAAAGTAGCTACAATCACAATCCATTTTTCAGTGCTCTTTGTCATGGACTGTGAGGAAAAAAAGGCAGCCTTTTCACAACTAAAGACAAGTTTCTGCTTTCACAGAAAAATTAGCTGGGTATATTTTGACCAGCACAGAGTAATAAAAACCTGGAACAATTTTAATCTATCTGACTATAATGTACAAACTTCTGGAGAAATATTTTTTCACTAAAAGGTCAAACGTAATTCAGAAGAGGATACAAACCCTGTGAAAAGAATTACATTGATCTTTAAGAATTATGGATTTTTACGCCTTTGGACATCATCATATTAAGTACTGTCACAACAGACCACCATAGTAGTTTTGCTATGTAGTCATATTGAAAACAATTAAAATCATTACCTCCAAATTCTTTTCTAGCAGGCGCAGGACTCCTACCGCCTTACAGTATTTAAGAAATGAATGCAGCAATAATGAAAAATATCAGTACAGTAAGAGGGAAGAAAAAGAATGAGAAAGTTAAAAATGACAAGGGTCAGTTTGTTAGTAACTATGTTGCCCATATGCTTCTGAACATCCAGTTTCTTAGTGCTCAATTGTTTACATTTTCAGATGATCCAGATGAACTCTACATTAAAAGCTCAGACATGATAAAATGCATACATACTGATGCCAAAATTAAAGCAATATAAATCAGTGAATGCACAAGATTATTTATCTTTTATTTAAAAAATGAAGATGTTATAAAAATGAAAATGTGGAGTAAACGCTGCTGTAGTAACCCCACATTTTTAAACTGTGAAAATAAGTTTATAAAAATTTTAAAACTTATTTACTAAGCGAAGTCAATAATATTTAAATGGTACTGAAAAGTGCTGTTACTTCCCATGCTGGTATTGCTTCAATGATACATTCTTCAATGTATCAACTAAACATTTTAGTGAAAAACTGTTATGTTCCATAGAGCCCCAAACCAACAATATAATATGTAGTTTGGGCATGGAACTTCAAAGCTCATCTCACAGACTTGAAACAAAATATTCCTGACCTCCTGATATACATCACCGCATTACCTGATGGTGGAGGTGGCCTCTGCGGTGGAGCAGGGCGTGCGGGAGGAGCAACGGGGCGAGGTGGCGGAGGACGCTTAGGCTCCAAGCTCTGAGAAGACTCTTTCTGCTGGGTACCAAGCTGAAATTCAGCTGGAGAACGTGACAGAAAACAATACAAAAATTAATCACTTGTACATTCTAATCACAGTAAAGCTTTTCTAATAGCAAGTTATTTTCACAGAGAGGACAGTCAGTCCCCAGCCCTGGAAACAACGATACAAAAGGTTTTGAGAGAGGAATAAACCAATGGTGAAAACAAGCAGATTTCCTAAACCAAGATTTGTGTCTCATATGCTTCAATCAGTATATGCGTCTCATGGAATCCTAAACATTCTTAAAAATTGCAGAGTTCCAAACGTTGATTTTGACACTAGTCTGTGAACTAAGTGCTCTGGTAAAAAATGTTACAAGGGGAATCCTGCAGGCATTTTAGCAGTCTTTGTAAAGTTACTCTAAATTACATTGGAATAAACTGTTCTAGAAGCTGTTCTAAACACTGTAATTCTAAATGTCCACTTTGTCACTAAAATAAAGTTGTGTTTAAAGAGAAGCTTTCATATTATACACCCAATCTACAAATCTGCTGATTACATATTGCAGCTGACAGGAGCATTAATTGAAATGGGCTGTATTTGAAGAGTATGACTAAAGTGAACTAGGATTATACTGACGCATTGCAACAGAATTCTTGAACAAAGGTTTCAAGCTAATCAGTTTATCCTATTAATCACATAACTTTGAGATGTCTCTTTCATGATGAAATGCTAAAAAACTACTGCAAGTTATGTAGTTTGCAACAGCGTAGATCAGTGGACAGTGTGCTAAATAAGACTCAGGAAACAAAGCACTTCCACTGCCCATTAAGAAAACTGAGACACAAAGAATGAGGTGATTTGCCCAAGGCCACTTATGCATAAAGTGCTAGATAATGACAAGAATAGCCTTTTATATTAATCTAAAAGCTCTATTAAAAATAATCTATAAGGTAGCACTCTACCACTGGGCCATACAGCTGCCAGATTGTATAGTAGTAATAGAGGCAGTCGAGCAATGTAATACACACTGTGTGTGGAAACTGGTGGTCCAGGAGTTTTTGTGGGTGCTCGGCTCGGTCTCACTGGGAGTGTAGGTCCGTCTGACAGCGTAGGGGATTGACAGGGACTGGAACGCGGTGAAGAGCTTGGGGAGGTTCCAAGACCAGAGCTCGAAGTGGGCTGTAGATGCTGAGGAAGGATTTCTTCTACTTCAGCACTATAGTCATCAATGTCTCCTAAATAATAAACCCCACCCCAAGAAAGAAAAAGCACGTAAAATAAAGACAACAATAGATACTTATTTTAAAAAGTGAGGAAATTATAAACTGATTGTGGGCATGGGGTTTTCTGCAAAAAGCCCTCAAGTTCCAAGGAATTAGCACAACAACCAAAGTATGATCCTTGAATCATAAAATTACACGTGAAGAATGCATATGTATTCAAACTGGTTGGAAATACTCCAAATGCACAATATATATTATAGATATATATTACAGGTAATTATAATAGTGTGGCAACTGCAATGTTGCTTAATCTAAGAACAATGAGCCTTACAAAGAAGACCTTTGCAAAAATTATTTCCCTGGTTTGCAATAGATGGCAAGCTTCACTTTTTCATTCTTCAGAAGGCTGGGCAGGGGATTTCAAGATATCTGCTATTTATAATGCCTTCTGTTTGAAAAGGTGGAAAGATGTTTAAAATAAAAAGGTTCAACATGGATGTGCCTTTGAAAAGTAAACAGTCAATTTAGAGTATTTTTATATTTATATTCAAAATGCCTAAAATAGACAATTATCCCATCACACTCCAGTAAGACCATAGTAATCCTTTGTTCCATAACTTCAAGGCTTCTCTCTCTTCAGGTACATGAACAACAGACAATGTTCTACAGAAGCTCCAGCTTCAACTCTGCACTGCTCAACAGTAACAGAGTAACCAGGCTGCTAATTAGACATTAGCTCTCAATTTAAGAGTCTTATGGGATTTGAGATGCCACATTTTAAGGGAATCATACCATTTCATGTAGGACTATTAATAAAATCAACCAATCATACAGGTGTCTAAACTGTTAAAGTCCCGTTTTCTACCTGCACTGGAAAACAGATGAAGTATTGTATGACACCAAGACTAACGCAAATTCCAGCTTTTCATAAAAGTATCCCATATTTGTACCCTTACGAAAACATATCTTCCTTTATGAAATACCTGTACAAAAAGAAACTTAGTCTACCCATTCCAGTAAACATAGCTGCCATCTCTTTTCTTGAAACTTTTGCAACATTATGTTTGCCACTAAAGAGCTTGGACAGAAATTCAAACCAAATGAGATACTCAGACTTAGAATAAATCAATATAGACAGAATGACTACATCTATAAAGTACGTCTGTTCAAGAAATGACAAAAAAATGACCCTGTAAAATACATACGGAAATGCAATATACCCAGGAAGTGTCAGCAGATAAGGTGTGGTGTGGTTTTTTTGCTGCTGTTCAAAAAACAGACGGTTTACATGCCAACGATAAGAATAATATATTTTAATGTAGAGAAGAGAATGGAGCACACCTTTCATAAAAGTTAATTACTAAATTAAAAAATAAGCTGTGACAAAGTACATGGATTAGAAACATTCAAGTAAAGAAAAGCAAAAATGCAGAGGCACAATTACTGCAACAGGGATATTCAGCAACTTCAGGATTCTGCTAGAAAAGTATGACATGAAAAGATATAAAAACACTTAAGGGAAAAACCAAAACCGACAAAACCCAGGTGTGCTGGTTTTGCCTGGGACAGAGTTAATTTTCTTCATAGTAGCTAGTACAGGGCTATGTTTTGGATTTGTGCTGGAAACAGTGTTGATAATACAGCGATGTGTTAGTTACCGCTAAGCAGTGCTTACATACAGTCAAGGCCTTTTCTGCTCCTCACCCCACCAGCGAATAGGCTGGTGGTGCACAAGAATTTGGGAGGAGACACAGCTGGGACAGCAGACCCCAAATGACCAAAGGGAGATTCCATACCATGTGACGTCATGCTCAGCAATATAAAACTAGGGGAAGAAGAAGGAAGCCAGGGCACACACATTTGGAATGATATCGTTTTGTCTTCTCAAGTAACCGTTACACATGATGGAGCCCTGCTTTCCTGGAGATGGCTGAACACCTGCCTGCCCATGGGAAGCAGTGAATTAATTCTTTGTTTCGCTTTGCTTGTGCACGCAGTTTTTGCTTTACTTATTAAATTCTCTTTATCTCACTCCACAAGTTTTCTCACTTTTACTCTTCCCATTCTCTCCCTAATCCCACTGCAGGGGGAGTGGGTGAGCAGCTGCAAGGCGCTTAGTTGGTGGCTGGGCTTAAACCATGACACCAGGGAACCAGAAAACAGCAACTCATCAATGCCGAAGATCAGCCTGTTCCAAGGAGCAACAGAGGCTGAAGGTTTCCTTGCCTGACTCATACATGCCTGCCTGTCAAAGGCTCACCAGGTGTCGTCTTGGGGGTGGTAGGCATATCAATGCTTAGTATGGGAGCTCATTAGTCCTCTTAAAACTATTGGGAAAAAAATAATTGCTTTGCACTCTGAAGTTGTGTATATCCTGCTTATAGGATGAACAGTAAAAGTTGCCTGAATTAAGTGACCCTGAGAAGGTATGTCACAGGATAAAAGTGAAAGGAATAAACAGAATGCCAACAAATTAATAAAACCTAGAGATAAAGGGCAAACTGACACTGCCCAACAAGTTGTCAAGATACTACTGGAAATAAAAGCATTTCTAATTTATCTGTTTTAGAGGGGCATAAACTTCTTAAGTTAAAGTATTAATATATGCATTAAATTAACCATATTATTTCCGACTCTAAATTTAGGACTCATTTCAAAATGAGCAATACTTTATTTCAACAAACCTTCCATATCGTAGTCTGCAGTAACCTCAGCATCTTCACAAAGCAAAGTGGAGCTTGTCGATGAAGGCAGCCCAATATTAATCTTCTCTAGATTCATTTCATCTTCCAAACTTCTGATCCAATCTGGATTTTTCAAGCTTATGTTTATAATCCGTCCTAGTATCTGAATTGCCAAAAAGGTATTCACAAAACAGAAACTGTTAAGAGTAGGAACATTAAAACTCACCAGTCTAGATTTAAAAAGAAATAAAAAATATTACTGAAAATATCACAAATAAGGTTTTAAGAATTCCTGTGACTAAACAATGACAGTGACACATAACAAAAATAATTACGCTTTTCACTTCATTTTGATAATTATGTACATTTATGTAGTTTAAACTATTAATTACAAGTATTTAATATTTTTCTAAAGAAAAACTAACAATTTGTCTCATAAGCTTTTCCTTTTCGGTTAATAGGAAAACTTCTGGTTTCTTTATTCCAACAGAAAAACTACTCTGTGTCAACAAAAAGACTTAATAAAGTCATTTTTTAGAGACTGATAAAACAGCAGGCCTTCATTCTGCAAAGTGACACATGACACTGAGCCCCTATCCTGCATGGACAGTCGGGGAAACTCTCAGCAGATGCAAGGATCCATCTGCAAACATCACATTACAGAATCCAAGTCTTAACGGGAACATAGATCAGTAAAAATTTGAACATGAAAATTAAAGTTTTTACAAAGATTAAATACTGTCCCTACAGAAGTCAATGAGAGCTGAATTTTTGACATTTTTATGTGACTGCAGTACAGGAGTGCTGATTTTTAAATAACTACAGGCTATGAATACAATAAACTGGTCCATACTACAAATTCAAGATAAAAGCTCTGCTTTTTAAATAATTTTTAAAATTTTAAATCCCTCATTTGATGAAGACGTCCCTCAATATGGGATCTTCACGTCTCTAAGAGTCCTCCTCATAAAAATAAATTGTTTGGTACTTCTCTCAGCTGGCTTTTGAAACTCAACATAATGCTATGTGGCTATCAAAATTAAAAAAAAAAAAAAAAAAGATTAGATGCAACAGTCTAGTACTCAACATGAAATCTTTTAAGAACTAAAAACAAAGAAACAAACAAAAAACTCAACCCACCCAACTATTCTTTAAAAAGTTGGATTTTCTCTTGCTATACAAACGTTCAGTAATTTTTACATTACCTCAATACCATTCAAATTCATAACATTCAAAGCAGAGCTTCCTTCCAAAAACGTTACCCACATCTTGTCTTCCACGAACCTGCAACGTCCATTGGAAACAATAATTAAAATACTTTATCCTCCCTACTAACTTTTGAAGCCTCTTATCTTAAAGGTTTTTCAGTGTTTCACTTGATGGAGAAAAATTATTTTAAGTTCATTAAAATATATATAATTGGCTAATAAGCTTTAACTGAATGTATCATTAAAAAAAAAAAAGGAAAACAGAACCAGGTAAATATCACACAGCAAAAGCACTGTCCTCTTAAAAATTATGTGACTACAGTTACACACATTCAGTAGTAATTGTGTGGCAACAGGTTATATATTTGTATTAGGTGTTCCATGTTACATCACACTACGGACTTGGGACTATGCTCATAGTCTTCCAAAAGAAAACCAAACCCAAAACCCGCAAACAAAAAAAACCAAACAAAAACCTCAAGCAAAATACCACAACACGTATAGTTCAATTAACAGCTTAGTGAAAATGCAACAGTTTCAGGGATCCCCTCATCATCAGTTCACTTAAAACTACTAATCTAATTTTAGAATACAAAATTTGTATAAATTTGCATAAATAACAACTTTTAAATCTGACTGATTACTGACAAAGTCAGTATGATACTCTATCTCAAAAATAAAGAGTATCTGGAAAAATTAAGTCTGAAAACTGAGACACAAACAGGTATGTAAAACTAATTTTCAACTGTAAAGACATTAAAGATGAAATCTAAATGTTAAAAATGAAGCAGATCATAACTGAAATGCCTGCTAAGAAAGTAACCATATTCAGGAAATAGGTGGGAAAAATGAAGAGGAATAGAGATTAAAAGTAAAAACTCTTTTTAACCTTATAAGTATGACTTCACCATAGCTTGCAAATTTTTGAAGAAGATCATCAATCAAGTTATCATCAAAATAGTTTTCTTCTGCTGAAGAACTTCTGATGGAGACCATTACAGTACCATCAGGCGGTCCTTGCATTGCAATCACCTCCTTATAAACTTTTTGTCTCTCTTCTGCTTCAATTTCAAATATGTCAATGTCAATCAATGCAACTACAGGCCTTGGAAAAAAAATACACAAGAAAAACCTGTAAGCAGAGTATCTGAGCAACAAAATATACAGCATGAATATTAAATCTTCCATTATTGGGAAGTAATGTATAAAATAAAACTGACCTATGATCGGATGTTTTCAGCTCTGCTCTTCCGTAGTGCAACAAAGTACCAGGATTCCATGTATAAGGAACATTACTGTCATCGTGAAAACTAGCGTTCAGAAGATCCAAGTCTTCAGCTACATTCAGTATTAAGGAAAAGAAAAGAGGAAAACCACAGTGATTGCAAGAATATGCTTTAAAAAACAGGCCATTTGTAAAAGGAGAAAAAGTAACCCAAAGCCTAGTGTTCTACAGAAAAAAGCCCCGAAGTTCCTTTTGAGCTGCTGAAGTATCAGTAACTGGTATCTGATTCTTGATCCTCCTGTTCAGCATCACTGTATTTATTGCAGATGCTATTATAAGCTTTCTGTCTCACACAAAGTCAGGGATAGAAGCTCAGAATCACTGGCACTGTAAATGTCACTAAATGGATCCTACAAGGCAGTTAAAGTAATACTTTAAACAATTTAAGGAAGCACTCAAACCTGATCGGTCAAAAGGCCATTTTCTTCTTCTCCAAAGAACACGATCTGTCCATGCCGGTGTGCGACATTTTTCACTGGTGTCATAGTCATCAGAAAACAGATCATATTTGTATGTAGGAGCAAAATTTATCTTCCCTTCCAAAAATCCCCTAAAAATCTGTAAGAAACAAAGCAGTTATGTGTCATGCCAGAAGACAGAAACAGATGGGAAACAGCTTGAAACTAATCAGAATTCTCTTTTCTAACAGTGAAAACGCATCTCAAAAAAAAAAGTCATTTGACAATATGATTCCTTCTCCAAATTTTATCTGCTGAAAACATTCTTTCTACATTTGCCTCTAAGACTAAAAAATGACCCAGACAGATCATCGTTAAACAGAAGTATGTCAACATATATATCTTTAGACCCAGGCTCATGAGCAACCTACTGTTCCTCCAATGTCATTCAGAACTTGAGGTCATCCAGAACACGGATGCTGTCCACAGCATTTTAATTAGTTGGTTAGTTGCTCATGTGTCAGCAAAAGTTGGGAAGTAAGGTTTGTATTTTGGTACCTATCTGAACACGCACAGCATTCCCCCAAATTGACACAAGATGCCCCAACAATAAATAGGAGTTAAGGGGAGGGGGGTGGGGGGAGAAGAAAAACCAAGAGTCCTAAATACATTCCATATGAACTGAAAGATTAGAGCCATAATATCACCATTTTTTCTCAAGCAAATAGGAAAACGGAATAAAAAGAGATATTATGTGAAATTATCTGCCAAGAGTATGTATGGTATTTAGAGATACAGAATCAATTTAAAGGAATGAAAAAATCCGTCAGGTACTTTGTAACATAAACAGATACAGCCAGCTGACAAAAGACTCTAGAAGGCCAGGAGATTTGCTCACTCCGTAAGTGTTTAAATTAGACATAAGCTAAAACCCTTTAGTTAACTTAACCAGCTCCAGTCTTGACTTTAATCTTGTATGGGCAGTTTTACTTCACATCAGAGATCTGTAAAATATAAATCTAACTTAGATCTTATAGTCAAGTCTGCATCAAATGACAGGTTAACCTGCTTTTCTTGTAGGAAATATAAATTGAAAGTCAGTCAATTTAAAAAAACCAATGTCAGAAGATCAATGTCAGAATGTCAGAGGATCCACAACTCATGAGACAATTAATTTCTTTGCCTTTGATAATTATTTCTTAACCTACTTTTACAAGGAAAGTTGCTATGTAAACACCTTTCCTGGACAGCAGATATACTGGTTAACAGCCACATGCAACAACCGTGGAGCTACCCTTGGCTAGCCAGCTGATACCCCCTGCTGCCCAGCCAGCCACTTCCAAATAATGGAATATTACCCCAACAGTGCAATACTATTATCCCTTCTTCTCCTCAGCCATGAAACTACTTTGAGTCTTTTTCATATTGCATAGCCGGCAATGCGCACCTGCAGCCCAGAAAGCCAACTGCATCCTGAGCTGCATCAAAAGAAGCATGGCCAGAAGGTCGAGGGAGGTGATTCTGCCCCTCTACTCCACTCTCATGAGACCCCACCTGGAGCACTGCATCCAGCTCTGGAGTCCTCAGCACAAGAAGGACATGGACCTGCTGGAGCAGGTCCAGAAGAGGGCCACAAAGATGATCAGAGGGCTGGAGCACCTCTCCTATGAAGACAGGCTGAGAGAGTTGGGGCTGTTCAGCCTGGAGAAGAGAAAGCTCCCAGGAGACCTTATAGTAGCCTTCCAGTACCTAAAGGGAGCCTACAGGAAAGATGGGAGGGACTCTTCATCAGGGAGTGTAGCGATAGGACGAGGGGTAACGGTNTCCTGTGAGGGTGGTGAGGCACTGGAACAGGTTGCCCAGGGAAGTTGTCAATGCCCCATCCTGGAAGTGTTCAAGGCCAGGCTGGATGGGGCTTTGAGCAGCCTGGTCTAGTGGGAGGTGTTCCTGCCCATGGCAGGGGGATTGGAACTAGATGATCTTTACGGTTTCTTCGAACCTGACCCATTCTATGATTCTATGATCCCATTCTGGTAGTTTTCAGCTTTGCAACTGCTGCAAGTGTCCCCAAGACCTCTATACCTCTCTTGTTTTGGTCAAATTAACAGACAATCATGCTGTCTGCCCATTTGAACATACATCTCTCTTTCTCTAGGAACTGGGCTATAAAAAAAAAAAAAAATTATCAAGTGTTTTTCCTCCTGTTCTGATGCACGAGACACCAGCAGAAATGGAAAAGAACTCTAATTCAGAAAAAACACTGCTTATGATCAAAGTAGTGGCAAGCAGACAAAACTAAAACCAGAGGACTGTCTCCTCTCATTTTGCCATTTACAGCATTCCCACATAAATGCTGGAAAGAAAGAATACACACTTTCACACAAAATTTGATTCATTACAAATATTCCTTTAACGGCTACGTGCTGCCTCCCAAGAAACCCTAAAAAAATAAAATCTGAAGCTGTCTTCAGACTGTTATTCCATGCTCTTTTTCAAGTGAAAAGGCTACCATTTGGACTATTCCTTTTTCCAGCAGACTGACAGTAACAGCATTAGACCAATAGGTCTTCTATACTACTTCTATACGTATCTTTAAATAGTTGCACCTGATAAAAAGCAAAATATTGTAATTAGTAAACTCCAACACAAAGTTATAAAAAGATGATAGAGTTTCCTTTTTTTTTTTTCAGGAGAGAAAGAAAAACCTCACTCCTACAGCTAGTCATTGTATTTGTATCATTGCTTCTTCAGGTCAGTTACTCCAAATAAGTTACTAAATATTGCTATGTCCCATCCTTCCATACCACTATCTGGACAAAAGTGGTAAGTAAAACATGCTGAGGATATAGATTTACAAGCACCACAGGAAATTACTAAAGCCAAAAAGAAAAATAAAGTATTCTTAAGTGTGATAACATTTTTAGATACCTGTCCAGAATTTTTCTGATTGATAAGTTGGTCTCCTGCTATAAGGGCATCCCAGTTCTGTTGTCGTATTAGGTCCTTAACCTCCTCGTTTGGAATATCTATTCGATAATTAAAGTCACCACACCAAAAGATATAGTCATGGGAAAAAAGCATCCTTCCCTGTAAAAGAGGAGCATGCAATGAAGTTAAAAACAACCAAGTGATGAATTTACTACTTCCAGGTGCAGAAGTTCAGTTCTTAACTAAAAAATATGCATACTTTCTAGCAGATGAAGACAACTGAAATACATGTTAGTATTTAGTGCTCAGATGGTTAGAACAACATAGCCAACTGTATGGTATTCACACATACAGAATATGAAAGAAGTAACATTTCTTACGTAGTTTGCATTTCTAAAGAAACATGAATCATCTGAATTAGATTCTAAAATTCTTCATCTTTCTACTCCTGTTTTAGAAGTCTGCTCTAAGATGATGACTGCTACCTGTGTCATAAAGAGCTTACAAAGGAGAACAAAACACTACCCTGGGATCCTATGGCACAATATCCTTAAAAAGTGCAAATCAAGGGCTTTATTATTCAGATTTAATTGAAGACTTTTCAGTTACATACAATTTTCATGGCTAGGGAGAGACAGAAGAGCTGTTAGCTTAAACAAAGCCTAGGGCTTTAGGTGAGAATTTTTACTTCCACCTTTGTTTTGATTTTTCCATTGCCCTTAAGTAAACCAAAGCAGATACACCGGCAGATTAAAACAGTGGTGTTTAGGAAACTGTTTCTGGGGACCATAAGAATACAATACTTTCAAGAAAAACTGAAACGTGACCATGGGGACAAATTTAGAAACTGAAAAACCCTGTAAAATAAGATGTCAGACTCTTGTACAGTGCCATAGAAACAAATGACAGTTGGACAACAAAATTTAAGACAGCTTTAAGTCTCAAGGACGCATTTTGTTGCACTGATAAAATTATCAAGTATTTACTTGGTGGTTGATAATCCTTTCTGAGAATATGGTACAGAACTTTACAATCCAACTTGACAAAAATAAGTAAACAAGAAGTTAAAATCATTCTTGTGTATTCAAAATAGCGCTGTTTCCCATGGATTTTTTTCTCATAGTTGATTAACTCTGGTGCCTAAAGAAGTTCTACTGCATGTCAGGAATCTATATGGTCTCTTTCCTATGCTAAATCCTTGATGCCTGATGCAAGTGAATTTATGCTTCATCATCTCTGTCAGTCATTGCACTGGAAAGGTTTATTCTTTCTGCAGTCATCTATTTTAATAAAAATTGTGGGAACTTAATTATCTCTGAGACCTCTAACCCAAGGAAATTTGATTTCCACAGGAATCGGGGGGGGGGGCGGATAAACAGAGCTTTTGGATGACATTGCTGGAGCTCAAAGGGTTTAACTTCTCATTCATTATGGAATTTGAACACTGTTGCTTACCATTGGAAAACTGAGCTTGCGAGCTATTTCTATGAAGTCTTCGTTTCTCTCTTTAACTTGTGATTGCCCTGCAGCAAAATGACTGCAGACAAAGCAAAGACTGGATGTATGAAACAACATCCGAATTGCTACTGCACCTTTATTACCAGTGGCTCCTCCCATGCCAGTCTTTACAGTATCAACAGCAACATCCCTAAAAGAGGTAAACAACTATTAAAACTTCAAATACAATGGCACACAAGTTAACAGCTTTAACTATGTCTGAGTATAACATTATGTTGGTAAGAGAACATTTTCACATTGTTTTTTCAGCAGTAAGGCCATCGGGATATTTTAAAAAAATGCCAACAGCTATTTAGCAGGTAACAATATAACACTTCAGTTTTTCAAGCTTTCTTGGCAATTGCTAAGCCATTTAAAAACTAAGATAAAAGAATTTAAGCAACTAGTTCCCCAGAAGATGGAACAGGTCTTTTAGAGACCCACATGCTTCCCAGTACGCTTGTTCTGTTAGCTTGTAACATAGAGCAAACTGAAGGTGGCCCAGCTTGGGCACAGCTGTGTGTTCACTGACCTGATAAAAGGAGCATGCTGGGGCCTGATGAACACAAAAAGGCAGACACCCACCAACTGCTCAGAAGCCAGCAGCACATACTTGTAATCTCTTGATATAGTCTTCTGCAGTTCAGCAGCCCAGAGCTTCTGATTGGTTGTGCTAGTAGTGAGATTAAAAATGCCAGTTTTAAAATAAATTAAATTAAGCAGGTATCTAAACTGTTGATCTGCTTGAATAAACAACATACAATAACCTTAACTAAACCTTGGGGTAGTAAGCCAAAGCCAAGTTGTGAATGGTGCTCAAATGCTTCCTAGCAGAGACACAGGCTATAGACTGTCATGGCATTATCATTGCAAATTCAGCCTCATAAAATGCTGCCTCACTTTTCTCAACACCACAGACAACGTTAGCACCCATGGCTATCTTTCCTGTATTTCTCAGGCTAGACCAGAGGAGCAAAACCTAAGAATTCTTCTAAGGAGTTACCTCCTAGCCTAGAGCTCAGTCAATATTGGAAAATACAGAGATGTCCATGCTCTTAGATCAAGAAGAAACTTCCTTGGAGACCTAATAGACTACAGCTTTCAGAGCTAGCATTGTATAGAAATGAAAAATATCAGACCTGGAAACAGCATTAACTAGACATAGTGTGAAATTAGGGGATGACAAACTGCCACTTTGTCCTCAAGACAAAAGCCTATGCAAAGGCTAACAGCGTTACAGGCTTTAGATGCTTTTTCCAATGAGTTAAAGCTTGCTAAACACCAGAAAATATGCAAAACAGGCAGACAAAACAATGGACAAAGTGAATACAATCCTAGGACTACACAAAAAGATTTCATCACTGGTATCACCCACCACTGGTAAAAACGTATTTTCATAACCTGCTTCACTAGGGGTGAAAAATCCAAACTCCACAATAATATATACATGTAATACATGGCACGACAGCAAAAACTGACAGTATAGAAGGAAGCCTTGCTTTATACAGATCAAAATCTGATGCAAGACACTATATAAAGGCATACCAACAATACATGCTTTTGGAAGGAAATTCACAGGACTCACTCTTCCCAGCAGGAAGACAGACACTGCAGGACACTACGAGCATTGGAGGTAAATTCCTTCCAAGTGTTAAACGAAGGAAAAAGTTGAGGGGCTGCTGAAGGTGCAATCCAAAATACAGTCAAGTACTGACTGTTTGGATCCTTGAGATTACATTATACATGATCTAAGTGATCACAGTTTTGCTAGGGAAAGCTAAGTTAAGTCTGCAATCCTGGCACAGAAACCAGCCAGAGACAACTGGAATACAGTCAAAAATTAATCCAGACTAATCCCAACCATTAGGAAACAGGAGAAAAAAAAAATTACTCAAAAACCGTGATTATCAACTAAACCAGTACTGTATAGGTTGTATCACCTACCTGGCATTCACAATGTTTCCTGCATTTAACTCCACCATTTCTTCAAATCCAATGGCAAATATGTCTACAGGCTTGCTTTTGCGATCTGCATTTAAATATTAAAAAAGCTATTTGTCATTTATAATTAACTTAAGAACCAAGACCTCATGTATCTATTTTAATGTTTATGATTTAATTATGAAAATCTGAGTTTTCAAGAAAAAACAGACAGATTACAAATCTTACCTTGGAATTCATGAATACCAGCTAACTTTGGTGCATCTAGAAGCCAGTCAGTGAGGGTCTGATTTCTAAAGGCAATACTTCGAAACTGCTTCCCCCCGTTGACATTCCACGTCCCGACGCAGACTCTAATTTTTTTCGGTTTTGCATACTTATAAAAGTTTTCACACATACTCTTTAGCACTTTTACAGATGCTGCAAAAACATTTGAAAAGACATTATTTTTATGTAGAATGTTTCTTCAGAAAACTTGGCAATGAGATCTTTCCCTTAAAATAATGGCAACAAATCCATGCACAGACATATAGAAAGTTAAACTGTGAAAGCAAGACGAATGCAGCTTTTCACAAGAGAAAGTACATTTGCAGATATATTACTTGTCTGGGTAGGTTACTGACTGAATGAAAGACAGCAGTAATTTGTTCAAAGTAATATATATATAAAAAAAATAATAGATAAAAGAAACATAATTTCTATGTTTTATACATATCTGTCATTTTTTCACCCTATCCGTGATTCTCTATGGAAACCATTATTTTTCACACCTGCCAACACAGATATCTACCTCATTTTCACAGATTACATTTATGAAATTCAATCTCCATTACAAAAACAACTTACAGATACGTTAACTTCTAGAAGTGTAAAAATGACTGATATACCACATTTACTAAAATAGATAAGGTACATTATTTTATCATATTAGAATATGTCTGTCTAAGCCACAAGTCTGAATTATTCTTTAGATCAGTTGAATTCCTAAAATTCTGCTTTAGTGAGAAAAGTAGGCTAGGATTCAAAACAATTAAACTAATTTCTCTGTCACACCAGCCTTTCTCTGTGTCTTGTTTCTACCTGCCAGATGGGGGAGAGAGTAATGACCCATCTGTAAAGGGCATTGTCAGTAACAAATAAACAAAAGCGATTATTCAGTGGTCAGACACCAGAGTTACAGAGATTTTAAAGTCCCTTTATAAATCAGCTGCATAATATACTCACACAGATATATTTCCTAATGCAAATGAGCAGATCTGATATTTTTTTAAATTACGCTCCTTTTTTTCTTTAATTTCAGTGGAATAAAAATTGCATCAGGTGTAAACAGTATTGTTTGCATTGTACTTTACCTAAGTGATATTAATTTACTTATTTTGAATACTCTCAGTGAATTCTCACTCTCTGTGAGAATCGTATAAACAATATTAGATAGAATTCTTCCCTTCACTGGGTGCTGTCTTGCAAAATGGTCAGCTATTTTCATTCACACAATATTTTAATTCAGCTCCCCAAAACAGGATGATTAGTGAGCTGTTGTTGTCTTTTTAGTTATTCTTTTTAAGTTTACAGCCTTTAAATTTGCTACAGAATCTTGGCTACCCAGTTAAAGCAAAAATCAGAGATTTTCTCGCCCTCATGGTTTTGAAACAAACTGGAAACAATAGAAGAAAAAAATATATTGTATTTGTTGTTTGTGAACACTTTGACTGCTGAACAAGTCATATATCCATACACGGGCTAATCACATATAAAAGACAACGAACTGACTGGTGTCTCCTTGGGGTACTAACAAGCAGATCATGCTTGGGATCATGCTTTCCTTATCATAATCCAGATAAGTGAAGTCAAGAAAACAGCAAGGAGCCAACAGAACAATTTACACCTTCAGGTGAGAGCCAAATACTGAGTCTACTTCTGAACGCATTTACACACTAGGTAACAGTCAATTCAGGAAGTCCACCAAATGCCAGAAAAGCCTCCAATGGTCAAGGACAGAAGCTACCCAAGCACCTGACCGCTGAAGAGAAACCAATCCATGAAATGTTGTAGCCACAATACATACTAGGACTCAAATAATCCAAACGATTAGCTGAAGCCGAGGAACCCAAAACATCATCACAGAGAGCTTTGAAGATCTGCACAGATCAGCCTTTGTAGTACTCTGAGCAAGTTTAAAAGCAGAGTTTGGACTTTTGTTCTCTCCAATTCAGTTCCTTCTCTTTCTTATGCAAATTTAGCAATTTTCAGCTTAATTTTAAATAGTTACTCCAAATAATTCATATTTGCTACCAAGCAGCTTTTAAGAAAAGCGGCAAAATTGAATTATTGACTATTTAACTCCTGACGGTGTCATGAACCCCTAACATGAAAAATCTTAACAGGATAGAATCTAACTTTAGAAGTGAATTGACAACATGCTTATTACAAACATGAAATTCATACCTTTAAACTAGCAAGCTTTCTAAATTGTAGAATGACTTTTTCTCTAAATCAGAATAATTTTTTTTTTAAAGTGAAATTTTCACCTGTTTTCCAAAATACCGAATGAGCCAATTGTTTTTCAGAGCTCCTGAGCCTCCCGCATACATTATTTCCTACACATTTCTAGCTATTTATCTTTTCAAGAAAATTGCGTCTCACTCTACAACATTAAAAATCCAATCAATTACATTTTCGGTTATTTTGCAGCAAAAATACTGTAACTGCTGTTCATACTAGCCAGGCAGACATTTGGAAATTGGTTCTACAAAGGGAATATTAATTTAAAATTCTTGGTGGGATATTCTGTGCAACTGAACTTGATTGAACTATTTTACTACATCATCCAAATTATGGTAGATATGTTCCAAAATATGCAATTGGTATCCAGATGAAACCCACAGTGAAATGTTACACCAGGAAGTTAAAAAATAGTTGACATGTATGACTCTTCATGAGTTATGAGCTGGGCTGATATAGTCCAGATGGTAACGCCGTAAATTACAATGTGACTGTTTATTCCAACAAACAGTTTTTAACACTGACAAAATGCCAGTGAAGCAGTTATTTCAGGTGTACATTACCTGTGACTCAGATTTCATTATTTAAGTACTCAGTAAGAGTTAGGTATATACAGTAAAACACTAACAGCAAAAGCAAAGCCGAGATGAACGTAAAGGGAAAAAAAACCAAACCACATTTAAAGCTCAAAAATACATATTATGGTTGAAAAAGTTTTCCAGAGGGGGGAAAAAATGAAAATAAAAAGCTTTAAACACTTCAGATGTATTTGAACAACAACAATCTAGCCAACAACAAATCCTAATGCTTTCTTCTAAGGATCCTCCCCTGTCAATCTTCAGTACCTGGGGCTAGTGGCTACTACCTAAGCACACAGTTTCAGGGCATACTGTGCACAACCTTCTGTTCTCTTAAAATGGGAGACTTGTCTGAACAATTATTAAGAGCTTCCTTCTTTCTTTCCCTCCTCCTCTCCCTTCATCTTATTAAGAATGTACTCTTTTTCCTCTCACCCAGAAACCAAGCATCTGATGTGGTTTCACTGAACCTACCTCCAAGAGGTAGCACAATGAACCCTATTAAGGCAATAGCTCAGAAACAGCCCTTTAAATTTTCTCAACGCATAGTAAAACCTGAACGTAGGAGCACTAGGAATACTTTATTTTCAATAATAGTTTCTGGGAACAAGGAGACAAAGCAGTGTTGCACAAGTACTCACAGCCCTCCCTTTATAAATATGGAATATGTATATATCACATCTCTCCAAATGGAGCAGCTTCATGTAAACAGCTTAAATTACGACAAAAAGGAGAATTTCCACTAACAATTAGAGAATTTTGAAAACAAAGTTCAAAGGCATTATGTCACTTATGTTGCTAACTTGCAATGATAATAACTAAGAGTTTTCAAAATGTTCTTAAATTGAAGAGATCTTTCATGCCATTTTCCTCTATCTGGCTCATGCCAACACATTCTTATTCCTACATAACACTTCTTCATGTTCACAGTATTGCTGGATCCTCCGAAGCCAACCATTCATATTTTAAGCACCAACATCACAGATATTGGTCAAGATATTACGGCAATGTCTCAAAGCAGAAGATTAGGAGTTAACTCCTAAAGTTCCCTCTTCAGGCCTTCTATTCTCCAAGAGTTTTACCTAAACAGATGCTCTGATACTTTAATTTTGTGTCACGTACAGAGGTAGCTGTATCTCAGTGGTTTTGACTGTACTTTTGCTCCACAAAACACAAGTGCCAGCATGTTACTTCAGATCATTCCAGTACAATGTTAACCTTTGCTGGGAGATGTTACAAAATCAGTCCGTTTCATGCAAGAACACAAGCTGGTAGAGCCTTCTAACGGCAAGTAAGACGAAATTACAAATTGTACTGAAGAATTTTACCTCTTATCCTAAATAAACATTTAGGCAGAATAAAAATAAAAAAGCTCCCAAACCAGATTAAAAAAGCAAATTCCTCTACAGCTAGAATAAAGCATTTGCAAAAATAAAACCCAAAGAATTGGTTGTCTCTTTTCATAACTCACACCCCAGCACAACTGCAACATTTTTCACCCCTTATATTTTAACTTTTCTTGTGTACAGAGTTTTTCTCGGATTAAGGAAATTTAGGGCACAGGAATGCCAGATCCAAACACTACTAGGAAAATTTGAGCCCACAACCAAATATTATGCAAATAGGCACAAGAAAAAAGCCAGAGAAGAACAATAGCTGCTCAGATATTTACAGCTTAATTTACTATACTATACCTGATTGTAACGATTGCTCTGAAACTATGGATGCAGTAAGAAGGAAACAAGAAAAAAATTAGTCAAATAAGTAATTGGTTTTTAAATTTTTCCAGCAATATTTGAGAGAACATGCTGCAACATACGATTTATTACACATAACCATTTGCATCAGTTAAAGCACATCTTTTATGCTGCAAAATCTAAATAGTTCCACAACAGTATTAACAAATTCTCTTTCCTTGCTTCTTTAATAATGGATTTACATACGATGAAGTATCTCTCTATTTAATTCACTACCTAGCAGACAGTGCAAAGACATTATGTTCAGTGAAGAGGGATTAATAATCCTCAGCTGACAGGAGCTGCAAATATTGAAAGGACAGCTTGCATTCACAGAGACAGTGAGAAGAAACGAAAACGACTTTCAACTAATTTTGAGATGAGGCCGATTTAGCAGGTTTCAGATATGGAAAGTTACAATAACACAAAACCTTGTGGTAAAAGAAATGAGAGGAAAACAGTCTTTCAGGTTCCACACAGGAAATATATAAATACCCAGAAGATGAAGACTACAATTGGGTAAGAATTTTTTTTCTTGTCCTACAGATTTGCACTGACACTTCGACACACTTTTGTCATTCTAGCTTGAGAAATGTCCAGGAGAAAGGGGGGAAGAAATAAAAAGGAAAAATTAAGAATGTTATTAACCCCTAAAAATGGCAATAACCCCCAGTTTAGGACACTCTTGCCTGGGATCTTGGAAAGATGAGTCAAATTTAAATTCCTTCTTTGCCCAAGAATTAGTTCCTCTATTTTTTATATCCCAGGAGAGTAGTCTAAACACAGCCCTACACCTGGCCCGCTTACAATTTCCCTGCCCACCAGACCTGCAGAAGGATGGGATGTGACTGTAGTCCTGGGGACCATGTAGGCTACACCTCTCTTTGGGGATGCAGGATGCTGTGGTTCAGCTCCTAGTTCTGATTAGGTGAACCACCTTCCTGTAACCAGACCACCCAAGTCCCACACGGCTACTCTGCCTAAGCAGAGTTTCTTATTGAAATCTCTCTGATTTTGAGGTAGAATTTCACCCATAGCCTGACAAGCTTTTGTAGTGCACACGTTCCTGGGAAAGATGACTTCTCACAAAAGAAAAAAACATTTTGTGATGGAAAATCATTCATCAGGAATTTTCTGATAGCTCCTGTTATATTAAATTTTCTTCCATTACCAAATCCCCTTTTGTTACTCAGTACCTTAGAAACCAAAATGAAGATAAATACCAGCCTTCTTAAGCTTGAGAAAATAATAAATGCTTTCTATCTAGTTTAACACCATGGTAAGAAGTTCTTCACTGACATGACAGATCCAATTAAGGAAGACATTTAGCAAACAATAAAAAACCCTAATATTTTAATAAATCAGGATTTTTCCCCCAAAATTCAGCACATAATTGTCATGATTAACACTTGCTACAAACTGAACAAAACCTATCTAACACACATCTACAGTAAAGTTCTGGCAAATATGCTCTACAAATATTTACCTATTACACCACCAGACATTAACAAAATATAAACAGTAAAGAAATTACAGCAGCACGTTAGTTTGGTAATATTAGTAAAGCAGAAGTAACTTTCATCTTTTAATAAGCCAACAGAACATAAAATAGCATTTATACTTTCCAATATTGCTTTGAAAACAGACTCCATACAGCTTTCTTACACCAAAGAGTTATCAGACAGATTAAAATCCTGAAAGACACATACCGCGTAAACTGCTGGTGGTTAAGAGAGCCCGTGCTTTATCTGCTAAATCACTATTTAGGGTATTTCCCAACAACAAAACATCAATGGCCTCCTGCTTGGAGCTATCAAAAAAGTTATTTTGAATCGTTCTGGTCACAGAACGAGCACCATCCTTCAGCTTTCCAGCCTGTTAGGGAGGAACACGTATAAAATATTTTATGTTGGACACTGCTTACAATAACATTAGCAATATTCAGTAACATATTTGTAAACTGCATTAGTGATTTTAAAAATCTAAGGCAATTTCCTTCTTTAAGTGTTAATAAAGTCTTCCGAGCCTACTGTACTATGTGTGCTTTCCCTTCCCACCCACAAATGATAAACAACACAGAAATACCTTCAAGGCATATCTAACAACCAGATCATTCCAGTTTAAATTATTTAAATTAAACAAAATACTGCAGGAAGGGGAATAATTTTTTTTCGCCTAAACCCTTGGTCTTCAAAAATTAAATTGATATAGTGCCATGTTTAGACTGTGACATGGGATTTTGAGCTTTTCCCCAAATAGTGAGAGATGAGCAAGCGCGTGAGTCCATATGTCATGATACATGAATTTGTATGTATATGCACATACGAGCATATTAGCTCAGAATTTATGTTCTGAAATAGCCATGTTGAAAAAGGCATAGCTTCAACTTACTAAAACCCCTCACGTTTTTTGAAATAACAGGTGAGTCTCATGCAGTATCCCAGGAGGAACACATACACTAATCTATAGCTCGATATGTACGAAGACACTGTCATTACACACACTGCACGCAAGTGGCACGATTGAACAGTGCTCCAAAAGAACAGTGTCCAACTACCTGAACTAAGCAAGAATCTCCAAGAGATGTACTGCTACTACAGATACTCTCTGTGGGTCAGACGCCTACAGGATAACGTAATCAACATCTCATGCAGTCTCATACTCGATTCAAAAGCCAGCAATGTTAATCTGTGCACACAGCACTGACAATGACTTCACAGACACAGAGACATTTTCTTGATTACAGGGCTTCTTGTGTTTATATGTGTATTTTGCCTGTGAGGTGTATGTAAACACATGCTACTACATTTATAGGAGATACAGACTGTAACCCATCAGGGATGCTGCATGGTATTATAGTATTATAAAAAATATTCAAAGTTCATAGCTTGCATTGTTCATAAAGATCTCTTAAATGCATAAGAAAAAAAGGCAAAAGCTTAAGAAAACTACAAAACCAACCCATCATTTAGCTCTATGAATTGTACCAGATAACAAGAAAGAAACTACTCTTCTGTCAAGGATAAGTAGTAGTAAATTGGCACCATAATTTTTGGAAGACAATGTGGATGAGGTGTTGGGGAGCATACTATTGCAATAGGATTTTAATAGGATTCTGCTCCCTTTCTGTCAGAAAATGTGTAACTTACGACATGATCCAAAAAAACACACTCACCATTCACATATCAGGCAATTAATTGAAAGGAACCCAGAGAAAGCAAAAGAAAGAGTAGGTAAGGAGTTAGATGTAACGAGTATTATAATACTTTAAAAATGACTGGTTTACAGTATAGAAATGTACATTAACACATTTAAGGTTAAAATATTTTTCTCCTATCCTACATTCCGTATTTTTACTTCTAAGCTCTCTTGGACTCTAATGAATCAAAGTGACGAGCAAGAAATGGAAGCATTTCAAACATCAAACTTTTCATTTGAGAAATCAGAATGAGAATAAGAAATGCAACTTAAAAACTACATTTTAAAATATGTTATCAGTGTAGCAAGAAGGTATTGAGTAGTGACCTGGTCAAGTTTCATTGCCAGAATGGCAATTATTGTATGGCTTTCCAAGCATTAAAGATCCTCTTCGAATAGATGGACTTCCATCAGGGATGCTGTGTTTGGTTTACGAGATGTAGTACTCATTAATAGTTGTACCAGGGCAGGGATGCCTGGGACAACGATTGACTATTCTGTATTATTACAAAGACAGCAGATTAGACGCACTCTGTATTTTACAGATTAAAAAAGGAAGTGTAAATATAGTAAATGCATTTTACAAAGTAAAAAAATCTAAGTAACCAAATGAATGGCAGAAAAGTATTAATTTAGGAAAAGAAACAATTAAGGTTGAATGAGAAAGTCAGGAGAAGGAGAGACACCCCGTTAAATACTTACTGTAGTTCTCCAGATGGTCTGGGTGACATTTTTGTAAGAAAATAAAACTAAACATCTTTAACCAAATTCCACTCTATACTAAAATACAAGCAATTCCCAAATGAAGGAAGTCTTGTATGCATCAGTTAAGGGCAGAATAAGCAACAAGTCTGTTTTACTTATTTTCTTTTTATGTAGCTTAGTGCAATGCCTTGTGCATGTGCAGAGAAGGACCCTGATATGGTTTGAATGAACAAGTGATGGAAGAACAAAACAGTTGACTATAAGTACATAATATATAATATGGAATGAGAAGCAGCGCATTATTAAATAAAAAGAATGGTATGAAAATAAATTCTTGAAGGAACTAAGGCCAAAAGTTGCTATGGTTCAACATTTGTTTGTCTTGACAGGTATCACCTGATAAGAGAGAGAATTATGGAAACAAAAAGAGCGACATTGTTAGAAGAAAACTAAAAGACAGCTTTAGAAAATCCCGAACAACTCAGGCATCAACAAAGACAAAACCAGTCGATGAGAAACAGAGCATTACAGTGTCATGTAGTAGGGAATTGTTATCACAACATTAGAAAGCAAGGTAGAAACAGAATTTGTGTTTTGTTTTTTTTTCAGTAATCACAAAACTAAAAAAAAACAGCCGGGGAAACATGCAAACGAAAGCCACCCAGCTGCAACTTGTTTAATTTTAACACTGTTATCAAACACTAAAAGCATGAACAACAATGTCCAGTGAAACACATTTTAAAAGAAAGGAGATATAGTGAACGAAACTGAAACAATAGGAGGTAGAGGTACAGAGACAAAAATGAAAATATTCAAAGAAACTAAAGCTGATTTGAATATACATTTTTCTGAACTATGATCTAAAGAAATAAAAGTTTTGAGTCTCATCCTTTCCTGCAGAATGGTGTTATCTGGGAGGCATGGGCATGGCTGAGAAAGGATGTACTGAAACAAGATCTGGTTGTCAACATAAGCAACCTTTTTATGCTAATTTTTTTTGTTGGTTGTTTTTTTAGGATTACATTTTAAAATGAGAAAATTTCATAGTTGTTATATTAATGACAGATTTTTTTAAAACCCATACTGAATACTGCTAAAGTTTTTATTAAAATGTACTTTACCTTAGCTTTTCCTTCAAGGGCTCCAGTTCCAGCATAAATTTTACTGACAGAATCACCATTCACAGACCACATGGATCGGAAAACTTCCTGAAAGCGAGTAACCAACTGAGGTTTCTCAGCTAATCCTAACACCTCCAGTTGTTTTGTTAGCATCTGCAACAGTTGAAGACAACATTTGCAAAAGAAAAATCTTTAAATGTATTTATTAAAAGGCACAACATATTTTTTCCAGCATATACGCACACACACAAAAAAATAATCTTTGGTTTATGTGTACCATTCTGAACAAACTGACACTAAGTTTGAAAGGCTGCATCGTACATGTAACTTTAGCACCAGCATTTCATTTTCTTTTAAAGACAGGTAGTAATATAGGAAAAGAATTATGTAGTTGATTTGCAAATATTTTCATCTAAAAATTCACTAGTTACAAGGTAAGCTATTTTTGGTCCCTTAAGTCTTTCTATTTACCTAATTTATAATTAGAGCAATTAATATTCTTCCCAAAAAAGTGTAATACCAAACACGCTGACCTCTATTATCAAATGCAGCAGCAACAGAGCTCCGTGATCAGTGAAACAGCAATGGCTTCTGCCACTCACTCTATTTTTATGCGTACCACACTGCAATCTTTACCTCTTTACCCTTACAATCAATATACCTGAATTAATTTTCCATGATGCCCAGTCTACCTTAGATGCATTTAAATTGTATACACATGATACATATAAATGTATTATTTTACATTTAAATACATTACTTAAAGGTAGCATTAAGCTCATGGAAGTAGAATGGGACATTGGACCTTGTTTGAAATAGTGGTTTATGGAATCACGATTATTTTTAAAAAGTCTAGTAAGTTTCTAGCATTTGTGGCTACCAACATAATACTGAAAATAAATTAAAAAGAAAAAAATAAATAAAAAAAGCTATTTTAAAGAGTTTTTAAAAATCTTTAAAAACTTGAGGTGTCCAATGGCAAAAAGGAAGAGTCTAAAATGCTGAACATAAAATGACATAAAGACAAAATTCTGAAGGTTGGGCAGGAATTAACAAAAGTTACAAAAGGAAACTTGCAGACAAAATTAAGTAGAAATAAACAAGAAAAGAAGCTTCAGAAATTGGGTGCTTCATCTTGTAATTTTAGGTGGTCATCCACAGCCCAGTACTTGTTATATGAGGTACCTATCATGTTAAAAAAGTAAGAATTTAAATATCTCATTTAAATAGAATTTTAAAATTAAGCAACCAGCTCGTTAGGATTTACCATTTTCCTTCTAGTTAATTAGTTTTATACTTTTAGCTCTCATATTCTGGCTGAAATCATAATTCAGCTCTCACCAAGGAAAAATCTGGCACATCTGGTCTAAAAAAAAAAAAAAAAATATTTAATCCTAAAGATACCTTTCNAAAAAAAAAAAAATTTAATCCAGTTCTTAAAGGGTAAGAAAGGAAAACATAAGAGCTGCAAAGCTAAGTTTGCCATATAAGTACTATACACATTAAGAGCGTATAAAGATTTGGTCTTATGCCATAGAAAACTACTGTATTATCAGTAAAATATAAGAGGCAATGTTTCTCGCGGCTTTTTTAAGATAACCTAATTGCTTACTTAAAGCTTGCATTTCTATCTACAGTGAACTGTTAAACTCCAGCAAACAGGTTTAGGACCAGGAAAGGCTTTAAGGTAATCATTTGTCTCTCCCATGGCAAAGTCAATATAGGATGGACAGCTATACAAACTACATAATGCAATAAAATGCTGTGAGATTTTCAAAACATGCCACTACTCTTTTCAACACACAGTGAACTAAAGAGAAGAATAGGAATTCTAAATTCCACCAGAATTAGTATAATTACCAGGTACTAAGAGATGTGCTTATTTTTCTTAATTTTAGTAATTAAAAGGTGTGACCCCCTATGGTACACACAGAGCTGAAACAATGGAGAAAAAAAGGCATTAGATCTCTCAAACTGTGTTGTATCTGCTACAGTATGTACTAATGTTGAATGTTAAAAGAAAAATTTTCAGAGTATTTGCATGAGGGTGAACAGTTCAGTATTCTTTTTGACTAAAACACCAATGCACTGGACACAGCGTTCACTGGGTAAATGCAGCAGCAAATCACTACATATTCCAGAATCAGAAATGTTTGCTCTACAGCCAACGGATTTTGCAGTTCTCACAGAAATTCCTCCTATAGACACTAAAACAAGAACATTTAATTAAGTAAAACTCATAAAACAAAAGAATAATCCTTTAACTTAGTCTGATGTTACAGCACCCATCATTTTTCATTTTTAAACATGACAAATATTTTCTTTAGGAGTCAAACTCAGCTTATTAAGATGAGTAGAGCTGTCAAAAGTTTTTCAGAGCTACTCTTTTGGCCCAATCAGTACTATTTTACTCCATCAATTCCTATCAGGTTCATGCGTTCAAGCTCTACTTCATAAGCCTGCAGGCTAGAACCTTGGTTTCAATAGCAAGCCAGTATGCTGAAGCACAACCCTGCAGGAGGACTGAATCCCACGGTTAATTTCCAACTCCTTAATCTGAGCATGGCCAAAGCCTCAACCATGATATCCCATGAATTCCCATGAAGAATTCACAGCACAGTGCTGTGAAAATATGAACACACAGCACTGGCAGATGCTAAGAACAGTAATCCTGTATGCTGAAGAAATTAATCTAATAGAATAACTGTGAATGCAAGAGGCTTTGTGAGGGCTAGAACACTACTACCTCTTGCAAGCCTGAACCTTAACAGACATAAGAAACGGACACCTAAAAAAGAATGAATATTTTTCATAATGCTGCATGACTACTGTTTAATTACAACTACTAGACAATTACTGCTTCTGCAGCTACTAAGATCTGGGACAAGAAAAGTATAATGCTATAAATCAAACTGCCATCAGCCAAACATTTTAATTAATCTTTCATAGGGAAGGTAATGCTACTTTTACAGCCTAATTGCCACAGAAGCATCAGGAGCAGTTGTGTATCTGGACACTGTTTTTCCTACCTCTAAGCCAAAGAAAGCCTGCACGCTGTTTGTTCTATCCAGACAGTCCAAGCAGTTTGTTCTGACAGTACCGCTTTGAGATCTGTGCCAAGAACAACGAGAGACAGAGAGAGAAAACAACTAAAATAACTCATTTAACACAGATACCATCAACAAAGACAGGGACATCAAGATCTGAAACAGAATAGTAAATCAGGGTATTGTCAGTGCAGCGTAACTGTCATCACAAGTATGTTTATAAAGGCGTCAGCAATAGAGGGTTAGCTCCAATAACAGCAGTGAATTTTGCAGCAGTGTTCACTATACAAAACTAGTTTATTTTCTGCAAATAACATTGTCTTTCTTCAGTTTTTCTCAGTTCTCCTTGCTTTCTCAGCTAAAGTATTATGCAGGATTACGTTTTCTTTTCAAACAATCCAACTAACACACTTCCCAAGAGTTTCAGACGGAAATAACAACACTTAGTTAAAACAAAAATGGAAAAAAAAATTAGGACAGTTCTAGGATTTGTTTAACTAAAATAAAAGTAACAAGAATTCGTGAGAAATCTAAAGCCAATTTCAACCCCTCATTACTTTTTTCTCTTTCCTCCCCAAATAAAAATGAAAAATAAGCCTCTACCCCCTAGCTCGACAGATGCTTGAGACCCTCTGGCACTCTGAACTGCTCCGCTTTCTTTGAGAGAAGCCCATTAACTTGTACTATAAAGCTCTCAAGAAGGACCATATTAGGCAACATCCATGTTCTTCTTGCCCAGCTAGGAGTACAAAATTCTGATGGCTCTCCCAGTTATTCCTCACTTTCATCATTCCCACTACACACACTTTGTCCAATTAAGTCAGAAACGCTTCATCACATTTACTTGGAGATCTAACCATAAACTGTAGAAAGTTTTGAAGAATTTTTTCCAAGATTATTTTTTTCATTACTATCTCTGTATTTGATTTGAAATACAAAGTAACTTGCTATCTGTGAAAAAACAGGGAAAACCCCTGAAATTCTCCAGAGATGGTCCATGAACTTATAAAAATCACAGAATCAGAAAATGGTTTAGGTTGTAAGGGACCTTAAAGACTATCTAGTTCCAATGCCCTGCCATGGGCAGGGACTCCTCCCACTAGACCAGGCTGCTCTAAGCCCCATCCAGCCTGGCCTTGAACACCTCCAGGGATGGGGCATCCACAACTTCCCTGGGTAACCTGTTCCAGCGTGTCACCACTGATCGTAACTGTAACTTTTATTAACACAATTCTTCAAGCTATCACAAGTTACAGGCTATTTTGCTTTCGTTCAGTTCTCCATCAAGACCAAATGCTGTTCTCCCAACACAAAGTGTCACACCACTTTTAAAGCTTTCTGGAGGATGGTTAGTGATATTTTGAGGTGGAGATGGGACCTAAGCACTCTCCCACTAAATCTAATCTTATTCAGGCCTATCAGCCTATTATCCCACAGCCAGGTTAGAGCAGAGAGTGGCACTGGAATCCTCCTCTCCTCTCCCACCGCAACAGAAGATGAAACCCCACTGCACGTGGCACGATCCCTTCACTCAACAATTCTTTCTCATGGAGAACCTCACTCAGCAGTTTACTCTGGTATTAATTTAAGAGGAGGAAGGGTGTGGAAGGGAGAAGAGCAGGAATGTTGCCTATTTCTAGCCCTGCTTCCCTTTTCCTGCTGATATAAGCACAGGCTTTGCTCTAGGAAGAGGGGTGAGGAAATAGGGACAGAAGTACAAGTAGTGCAGGACTGGGAAGTACAGAGCAGGGCAGAAAACATGCATCCCATTCATACTTTGTGGAGAACTGAATCTCCCAAATGGGGATCCAGGTGCAAACAGATTTAGAAAAAGATCACACTGAACCCCAGCATTTACAACAAACAGAACATGGTATGCTCCATTGCTGAAGAAAATATGAATAGCATTATACAGGAAGATGGAAAAATATTCATTCTTTAATCCCACGTGCACTCTTAAAAAAGGACAATTACCCATTTTCACCAGAATTGTGAGGTCAAATGCCTGAAATTAAGTCATGCCCCATCAGTTTCTCAAAGAGATTTTCCATTAAGATTTTTAGAGCAATATAGAATGAGCCAAAATTTTAATAAAGTAAAAGTAAGTGCTCATATTTTAGTGGCTGAGCATCATCTTGGATACAACAAAAACACAAAACCAGAAGTAATATTTTTTCTTTTATCTTTTTGCTAAGGGGTCAAAAACATCCTGGAATCATAATTTAATTTGAAGAAATTTACAGAAGTTATACACACAAACCTTTTAACTTCCTTTCCATCAAAATAAAAAAATCCACACTCTAAGAATTTCTGGACTTGAGGTTTAAGCACACTGTGTAGTTTTTCTGCCTTTCCACCTTTAACCATTTGATGATAGTCGAAGTTCACCATTTTGATATCAGCTGAATGTTCAGATGCTTTCAAATGGCTCTGACATTGTAAAAGAGAGAAGAAAAAAGTATAACTATACCAATAACTGAATATATAGTAGTATAAGCTAAATAAGAGGCTACAAATATTTTTAAAGCTGTTTTATTAGCTATCTTGTTTATTACATGCTTTCTTTTAGGTAAAATGAAACCATTTTTATCACTATTGTTCAACAAATCAGTCAGAACTGATTAATATTTTGCCTGTGTTTTTTCTTGTCACAATTAAAGTCAGTTTTTCCCTTACTATACTAGGGGTCACTAAGACAGTCTGCAGCCTCTTTTACTGTTAAAATGTTTCAATTTGCAAAGAGCTATTCGAGTGGAAACGCCTTTCACTAACAGTCACCATTTTAGATATACTTGCCAGCAACGGGGACTGAGTAAACATTCCATGAACGACTACTGAAAAAAACAGACAAATGATTTAGGTTGCTGTGGAGGGTGGCTTGAGCAAAACTTTCCCTAATATTCCCTGAAAAATCATGAAGTGCTCACACAATCTTTGTTGGCAAAGCTATGAGCTGCATTGGGCACTGATATGCACCTGGGAGCACTAATGTCTCCTACCAGGATAGCTGGATACAGAAAAGATACCAGTGAATGGTCTAAGATGTTCAACCATTACAATACAAAGGGAAAAGGAAGAAGGGAAAGGCAAACAACAGATGGCTATTGACATGTTCTCTGGCTTCAGACAGAACTTCTCAAATTGTCGGTATTTATGGACTACAATGTGACAGTTATTTTTAACCTAACTAGCAGGAGTTCATGAAAATGGCCACTCACAGTTAACATCTTCTGAACAAACATTTCTATCTAATCATGAAGCAGCTTTTATGTTTAAATTGATACATTAATTTGTGATTTTTTAAAAAATATTAAGGAATATATTCAGGAATCCCAAGAGAAAGATTTTAAAAAGAAACATCACAGGATTAAATACCATGAAGTATCATTAATTATTCACCAATTTTACAGTGCAAAAAATATTTATTTTATAAATAAGCCACTAATAAGCACAAAATATGAAAATAACTGAAAATCCCTCAACATTGTCTATGTTGCTGTTACAATTTTTCAGCGAAGTAACCAATCTGCACATAATCAAACGCAAATTATATATAGAGCTTTTAAAAATTCATTTCACGTTATGTATCTTAAGCAGTGCTTTTACAATAAACACAATTTTAACCACAAGTGGTAGTTGCTCCATAGCATAGCATACCTGTTTTTATCTTTTTTGAAGTCTATATAAAAGCTTCATCGCAAACAGGCAAATTCCAATGATATGCACAGAGAGAGAATTGTCATACTCACCTGAAAAGCTTTGCTGAGCATGTGCTCCCCTTCTTTTGCCCCAAGTAAATTTACAATAATTTGCTTCCCATATAAATTTTTAAGAGTTTGGAAATGCCTGTTAACAAAAGAAAAATTCCACACTCATTTTCAGGCATGCAGAAAATTAACATGAACACCTGCAACACTTGACTGAGACACTGCAGAAGTGTACTGGGTACTCCAATAATTGCCGCAAGCCTTTTATTATGTCACATCCAAACAAACCGATGTAACTCAATAATAGCATACAACCATTGACTGCTATTTAATTAGCATAACAGCACCAATTTAACAACATACGTTTAGTTAAAACCATAAGGCTGTGAAGCTGAAGTGTGATGGCAGGAATAAAATAAAAATATAAACTTTACTTTTATACGGCAGCTGACAAACACAGGTTATTCAATGTAAACATGCTACATTTTTTGTTTTCAATTTAACAAAATATTTCACTATTTTAAATTTTCTTCAATTTTTTTCAACAAAGCACTCAAAGGCACAAACAATCCTGTAGAAGTTTGAAAAAGCTGCCCAGGCAGCTCGTTGCTTTGCTGAATCCCACATTTTTATACACTCCAGTTTGGAATAACATATCCCATCCCTCTGATGTATCACTTATCAGAGGTTTGTAGTGCATTAACAAAAATTTAAGACATTCTTTCACCTGTCAAAAGCTGGTGCATTCGCCTCAAAACCCCTTGACATTCTGACACGATGGGATCCCACCTAAGACATGAAGATCACATTAAACTATTTGTCTTTACATATTTGATTAATCATTTTTCAAAGACTTCTTTTGATCCTAAATATGATCTGAGAATTCCCTTTACTTGCTAAATGAAATCTCCAAAATTAATTCTGCTTGCTATGGTGTGCATTCTTTTTATAAGCTTTCTTAAATTCCTCTTCATTTTTCTAAAAAACCACTTTTTAAATTTAATATACTTAGTCATATCATCTAATTACTTTTTGTTTTGAGTAAAAGGCATGTAAACGTTTCAGCAGTTCTACTGCAAAATGCTTATATGTCTAGTTTAAAGAACCTTGAGTCACTGTGAGGCATGAAATCCTTTTAATCTTCCCTGTAAAAATTGTATCACAGTGTTAGCTGCTGATACAACCCCTCTTTCAAAAAAACTGAGATAAAATTATATTACAGTAACTCTTGATCCCTACTGACTTCTTGAAAAGACTTATGCTCAAGAACAATTCAGAAGAAAACAGTGTCTTTGGGTGCCCTTAGATAACCTATTTTAAAGTAGCAATTTAAACAGAAAACCTCAGAACTTCAAAGAGAAAACATCTAAAAAGCAATGGACGTTCAAATATTGTGCAAAACAGCATTCAGAGACTCGAGAGTAGCAGGCTTGGTGAATTAAACAATAGCACCAACTCACTTCCAAAGGATAACATCATCCTGACAGGTAACTGTGCAGAAGAGCCTAAAAGTAACTGTAAGATGTTTAAAAAGACATGAATAATAATTATCTGTATATTTAAATCTATCTCCTGCTTACCTGCAGGCCTGGCTGTTCCCAAAATAACGGAACAGATCCTCGAATCTGTATGAACGATGACACAGAGTCATCTAAAAATATGACCTGTTAAGAAAAAAAAAAAGCATGGTATTAACAGGTTTTATAGAGTGTAAGGTTTTAGGTTTCTTAGCCTTAGCTAAACACAGAGGAAATAAAATTTATTTACATATTACATATTCCACACTACAAGCTAAAATGTTGTATTCTCTAGACTTTTCTCTCTAACCCCTCTGAACAATTCATAAAAGTTCTGGCACTCCCATGCTTTCTTGCAGAATCGTGATTCACAACATCTAAGAAAATACAGCAGGCTTTTATTATTTGGGACTGAATGACTTCTGTACTAAGAGTAACTTGTTTTAAATAACTTGGTAAGACCTTCCTGTAGGAACAGTTAAAATGTACACCAACGAACAGAAAATAGAAATACAGCATACTCAGAACACCTGCACAGATTTTGTGTAACAGAATCCAAAATACAACAGTCTATTAAGCATACAGGAAAGGAAACTTTAAATGGAATGATATGCCACAGTAATCTAATGGGATTAGCCTGCCAGGAAATTTGGACAGAGAAACTGTAACAGTGTTCTGACTAAACTCCTGAAATTGGATATTGTCCTGGTTTCAGTTGGGAAAGAGTTAATTTTCTTTCTAGTGATTGCTGTGAAAGGAATGTCAATAATACCTATTGGTTTTAGTTGTTGCTAAGTGATGTTTACACTATTCAAGGACTTTTTTCAGTTTCACATAGAAGAATAGACAGAATGATGGAATGGCCAATGAAATATTCCATACCATGGATGTCAGGCTCAGTATATAAAAGGGGATTAGCCGGGAGGTGGGAATCCGTGATCACTACCTGGGATGGTGCCAACTCACCAGGCGGTGAGAGTGACCCCTGTCATTATTATTATTGTTATTATTACTGTTATTTTTCCTTTTCTGTTATTGTTTCTGTTAAACTGTCTTTATCTCATCCCAGGAGGGTGGGGTTTTTTCCCCTCTTCCCCTTCACCCTTCTTGGAGGGAAGAGTCGCTGGCTGTGTGGTTCTAGTTGCCATGACAGATGTGTACAAGCAAAACCCTTCCTGGATAAAATCCTACTGAACCACCTAGGCTTTGCAACGAGTCAGTGAGTCAAGCAAAGATACCTACTCACATGAATACAGTTTTGCAGGAACAACATCTTGGTAACTAGATTATCGTAAGAAGTGAGCAAAGAAAGGCCAGCAAAGAATGATTTAACAGCTTCTTGCATTTCTTTATCATAAGGGCAAAGATACGCCATCAAATGCAGCGGAATTACAGTGCCTTTAAAAACTACCTTTCACAGGAGCTGTATTGAGTAATCATAGGAACGCTTTTATCTTTCCTGAACCACATGGTACCGTGTATTTGCCAAAAAGTTCTTGCTTGTTTCTAAGTTCTTTCACTTTGCTATTAGCTCAGGCCAAAAGAAGTACACACTCACCTACAGCTCAGGAGGCTAAAAGGATGTACAGCCACCTACAACAGTTCAGCTGATGGATAACAGCTTCTTAAGCTATTGAAACTCAAGACCCGTCCATACTCTTACCCTAAGCTACCCCAAGAATATCAAATTATGTAACCTACTTAGATTCCTTATTTAGCAGCAAAGGAACTATTCCAATATCTGCTGGTTACAGACTCGACTTGTGATCTGTACATTTAGGGCAAAAAATTACCCACACGCATTCTTATCTTGAGTTCATCAGTCAAGCAATGTGCACTTTAGCATAACATACCTGCTCTGTTTCAACAAAATTAGCAACATGACCATCATCATTGGTTCCCCGGACATTAAATCTGGTGCCAGCCCGTTCACAGCTTAGACGTGAAATGAGACAAGCCTTTGCCTGCTTGTGAGCCGCATAAATTGTCCTTATCTCCACTCCTCCACACATGAGACGTAACAACCAGTCATCACAGTTCACACCATAGTGCTTCAGATGTAAATGCAGTGACTGGTTCCTATCAGGGGAAAAAAAAATAAAAAATTACTGTAAGGAAATAAAACACAGCTCAAATTGTTACGCCAGCTACTAACTTCTTATATTTTACACCCACTACTACAAATAAGAAAAGGAAAATATGCATGTTATAGTTTTATGATATAACTCTTATTTAAACATACTTGAAATAGCTAAGTTTACAAGAGAACAGATTAAATGTTTGCACAATAAGAATATGGGGTGAAGCCATGAATTTTAACGACCTTAAAAAAAATAACCCTTATAGCCTCTGCTCTTCACCCAGCAAAAAACAACACTCCAAGCTTGTTTATATTTCTCCACTCAGCCTTGCTTTGAGAAGCCAAAGATTACAGACTCTGGGAAATGCAAGCCAGAATTCCAATTATGGATTATTTTTTGTGATGGGTAAAGCACCATTCAATTTCACAACACCACAATATATAGCTAGAAAAAAAATTCTTGTCAATATACATTGATTATTTCTATTATACATCACCGTAACACATCACTTGCCCAGACAAGCTTCTGGGAATACATTCATAGCCAACTGATTTTCAAATTTCTGTAAATATCAATTTCAGGGTTAAGTCTTGGTACATTTATATACTGCGCATACCGTTCTCTAATACCAATTATTGCTCAAATGAAATAAAGATCCACAGTTTGGATATACCTGTACATTAAGTAGTACCAATCAACAGTGTAGTAAGTAAATATGACTAAAGTTTGGGTTTTGTGAGTTTTTTTTTTGTTTTACCTCACTTTAGTGGGGCTTGGCTTTTGATCTTCTTCGGAAACATTCACTTGTATAAAAAGGAAGTAAAGTTTTCTGCATAGCAAAGAAAAGTAAACTCTAGTAAGACGGCTGGTTTTGTCACCGCCCAGAAAATTCTACCATAATTGCAAATAACATATATGGCATAAAGGCTGAAGCTATTCACTTTAATTTTAGCCTTTTCATTCTAAATTTCAAATTTAAAAAAAAAATAAAAATCTGCAACTTAGCAAACACTTCAATCACTAATGAAGATTCAAATCCCATGAATCAAGTATACATTCACTTTACAGAACAGTATACAGATGCATTATAATAGAAGACTGAGAAAGCAAACAATATTCTTTCCCTGGGCAATCTGAGACTGGAACTTTTGAATAGATAAAGCCCAAGAAAGCTTACTGAAGTGCATAAGCAGAATACTTTCTGTTATTGACTTTTAGAGTTTACATTTCTAGATCTTGGAATCTGGGATATTCCATCTACCTCCCGCGAGGACTGATTCTTACTGAAAAAAAAAAGCCAGGTAACTTAGGAAGTTTTACAACAAGCGTCAAAATCAGCCAAGCTTCTCTGGACAGGTCAACACCTATCATCATGTCTCAAGCCTCGAAATACTGACGTACCAACACAGAGACAGTATTTTTCCAGATGCAGAGAGACAACAACTAGGTTCCTATAACTCCTGTAAACCTACATCAAGGTAGATGTATTTCTGAAGACTAGAGCTTATTTTCTTAGTACACATATTTTGTCTAATATAACAATCTGAACATATTCCTCTATCTGACCAAAAATAGTTGCCAAGAGTAGAGTAGCACTGGCACATATGCTAGAGCTGATCTGGTGTCTTGTATATTGGACAGAAGAGGGGGGCAGATGTAGCTTTTCACCTGTTCTAACAACATACTGCCAAGTCTCCAGCATCCTTCCAAGGTTCATGAACACATGCACCATCTTTAACAAAGGTTGAAAATATGAGAGCAGAATTTCTTACATGACAGTATGCAACACTGGCATTATTTAAGCTGCTTATTGGCAGAAACAGCAGTATTCCTTTTACCAAGAATTCTCTGTGTGCAAACCTATACTTTATTCAAAAATATTCCATAAAAAGACAGTGAGCTCAGCAGCCAAGCAATGTGCACTGTAGCATACCCTACCTCCTCTGTTTCAATCAAATCAGCAACTTGACAATTGTTTGTGTAACAAAACTTTTAAAGCCCTTTCGTGTGTTGGAAACCCACTTGGAAACTGTCTATAAACACCACACCATTTCAGAATTCAGAATGTTCAAAAGATTACAATTTTCTTTAAAGCTCCATTACCACACTCATTTAAAAAAAACCTGACACATTTGATGAAGAATTAAGAGAATGGTGTCTCTGAAGCTGAAACATAACACCACAACTGTTCAGATCAAAGTGTAACAGTGAAAATCTCTGTCCTCCAATTAAGAAACTCCAAGTGGCCATGGAAACATTGTATCATTAATAACACACTTATGTCCTTGAAGTTAAAATAATGCTATTCTATCTCATCAACATTTGTGGGACAAAGGTGTACCTTTAAGAGCTGATAAAGACAAGGATAAAAACTTGCCACAGATTAGTTTGTACAGACATGCATTATTCTATATAATGTCTGATAAAACACATATGAACTCACCAGAAAAACCTATTGTCAGTGGTGTGCTCCTGCATGCTGCGGTGAGCATTGAGACTAAGATCTAAACTGACACCGGTTGCAGACCATGCAAAATAAAAGTTTCCCGAGTTCAAAACTTTGCGCACTTCTGAAATACGGTCCTCATCTGTTGAATCAATTCGTAACGATACAAATTCAGTGGAAGTAACTCGAAAAACTTCAGAGTCTTGAATCTTTCCCACAGACATGCATCCTGTTACTAGAACCAGATAATGTAACAACGTGTCTCCTGTAAAACAAGAAAAGGCACAGGTAACAGAATGTGTCTTAGTGGAGTGTGAAGTTGATGTATTATATGCCTAAATGCACACAATATGACCCCAGTTTGCCTGAAAACAGTACGAAAAGAACCAAAATCAGGAACTTATTCTCAAGTGCTACAGAAGAAAAGGAAACACAAACAGGAGAAACTATGCTGCAAGTAACAGGGATTGTGAAAACGGAAGTTATTTTTGTCCACTCCCTTATTTCTGGGAGTGCTCCAAACTTGCAAGTTACTCTGCAAAGGCAAAAAAATAAAAAGAAAAAAACAGACCAGTTCCTGTTGCGAAGATCCTGTGCTGTGCAGTTTACAGAAGCAGACCAATTTTCTTTCCCAAATGAAAAATTAAGGTTTTACATATTTTACTCACCAAGGTTTAATCTTAATACACCCAAGAGCCCATATGCATCCATTACTTTGGAGTAGGTGTTCTTGATTGTGTCTTTTTCTGCAGAAGCTATGGAGAGAAAACATAAGATTTTATGATGTAAAAGACCGCTATGGCAGGGAGAATGAGTCCACTCTAAACTGAAAATCCAAGAGACTACAAAAGTAGCGCTTACGTGAAACTTCTGGAAAGAAACCAAAATGTATGAGCATATGGCATTTTATAATGGAAAACGAGTATTTGATTTTATAACAAAGTATGATCATGCTATGTTTTTAGGCAACAAAAAAAGGACTTGTAAAAACTCCAAGTGATATTAAAAGAGAACGTTGGCATTTTAACATCGTCGTCATCTAATATAAAAAGCATCTAAAACACAGGCAAATGAGTCGCATGAGAATGCTTTCCTGTAATTAGTTAAAATTAGAATAGTGCTAAATGCTGCTTTTTTTTCATGAAAAAAATTATCCTTTTTCTCCAAGAATAAATCAGTGATGTGGCAGTATCATTTCCAGATAAGTAAACAAGATTACCACAAGTGCATTTTAAATAGTTTCAGATATATTACGAGCAAATCAAAACTCTTGTAGGTCCACAAGATAATGTTATTTAAAAGCCATGTCTTAGATTAGGAAAACACAATTTTCATAGGCATTTTTGAAAAAAGAAAACTTGCAATATTTTAGAAGAAATGAAAGTATATCTACCATTATTCAACTGGGAATTAACGATAGTGTACACTTTAGAACTTTAATCAGCACTCGAAAAAACCAGGCCCACAACCTTGACTGCAGAGCCAGGTGACAGAAATGCTGCAGAGCAGAAACAGGATCCCACCCGTCCCGAGCTTTTGCTCATGACTGAGACTGCACCTGAAGTGCAAAGACCAACAATTCCAGCTGTGCCACTGGATCCACAGGGACTGAGATTTCTGAGTCACCAAGGATCAGCACCTTCTCCCTCCTCAGAAATCATCTGCTAATTAATTTTCACTTTGACACTAAAAAAATCAGAATTTGACAAAAAGAAAACCATAAATCGAAATGTCTATTGCCCTGGCATTCTGCTATGCTCTCTCTGATATTAGCTATATTTTCTTCAGAATTGCTGTTGTCAATCTTTCTAATGAGCATTCCCTAAACTTAGCGTATCCCTGCCTGTGCATAAGCTTATCCCTTCTGCTCAAATTTCCGCCAGCTCTATTACTAAAGTGGATCAAAAATATAGATGAAACAACTGTGTAACCTCAGCCTCTAAGCTTATTCAATGTTTTAAGTGCATTTTAAAAAAGCTTCTTTTAACTATTTGCACCGATACACTGTATTCCTGTAATCCAGATGCTAAAGATAAGAGAATTACAGCAGCATGATTATTTCCAGAGTCCTCACCCATAATAAGTGTTAAGACTTGCAGCCAATCTAAACACATTGTTTATGGACAGTGATTTTGTCAGCATCACTAAACCATGTTTTTCTTAACCAGATCACCATCAGGATGGAAAGCACAACTTCTAAACTTCAAAAACTGGTTCTTTCAATCCATTTTTCCAGCAAGCATTTAACGATGTCAACATGCTCTTCTAAACTCAATTTTTGGTAACCAGAGAACTGCTACATTCTTCTTTCACATTTCAAATTATTAATGGAAGAAGAGGTTTAGTTTCAAACTTTTTGCAGGATTTTTCTTAAAGGTGCCTGCCAGTAATGACATTTCAGAACAGTGGCCTTTCTGTCTCCTATGGATTTATTCTCTTTTTCCATTGCATAAAACACCCGTTATCCTTGCTAAGCCTTAATAAGCAAATGCCCAAAGAAAATTAAGTTAACATGGGCTTTGCAAATTCAGATCAACAAAAAAGGCCCCCGCTAATAAAGCAGCAAAGGGTTGCAAAACCAAAACAAAACAACTAAAAAAAAATGGAAATAGAAAAACTTACCGTTGCTAGCCAACTATTATTTTCTTAACAAAGCACCCAAGTACCAACCAAAAGCCTTTCATGCCGTGTCTTTCAGTTACATTAGATCTAATACAGTGTGAAGTCTGAGCAAAGCTTTTCCACAGTGAGCATGTAGGTATTTCTATCTTGCACTGCCTGTACTTTTCCCAAAGTTTTATTTTTTTTAAGGCCAAAATTCACATGGAAAAATGGTAAACATCACACACCTCAGAAGGTTCGCTTCATCCATCCTGCCCTGGCCCATCCTCACCCACCCCCAGGTTTCAGCCACCGCCTTCGCAGAACCCGAGTCTAGGCGCAAGGTAGATTTACCAGGTCCCGCAGCAGGCAGCCAGGACACAGAAGACACCACCTGCAACACGCTCCTACCACCCTCCCATAAGGCACATCACACCTACTACAAACTACAACTTCACAACATAAATTCTTAAGCAGATTCCCTTTCACTGAGGACACCCGTTGGAACCTCTACCAGTCAGTGTTCATGAAACGTGAAAAAACGATGAGATTTTGTGATGCCTGATATTAGCCAATACAGAGGGATAAAACATGGTTATCACATAAACCTCCTTTCCCTTAAGAAACAGAGCTAAAAAGAAAACAGTCACCAAAGTGGCACTGACAGCAGAAGAGAGAGCAACTCCACAGCACCACACTGCTTCCTCTTCCCTACCGCAGCAGCACCAACCCATGCCACGCAGGGATGTTTCGGATGGTTGACTGCAGCAGTGCTCAGGCTGTTTTCAGCATAATGCACAATGAGGGACTTCCCACCACCAGGAGTGCTACAATATTAAGGAAAGGCACTTGAGTTTTCCGAAAACCAAGACAAAATCAGGAACAAGACACAGCTGCACCACACTCCTTTCCATTTTCTTCCATTTGAACTGTTGGGACACCGTGGGGACCAGCATCTCCCTGCGAGCTGAGGCACGGGCAGCCATGGGCGCTCCCCCATGGAGGCAGCGCAGGCTGGGGGCAGCCCCAGCCCAGGACATCAAGCATCTCCATGGGGATGGGCTGAGGCCAGGCCAGGATGTCGGTCTGTGGGCAAGGGTCAGGCCTGATGAGGATAACCGGGGCCAGATACAGCCCCAGGATGGCCAGGCAGGCCATGGGGACAGGGACAGGCCAAGGCTGGACTGGGACATCAGCCCGGCTTGGCAGCGTCCATGTCCAGGCTGGGCAGGGCTGGGGAGAGCTGGAAACCAACACTTTGCTGTAGCATCTCTGGGGCAGGGACTGACAGCCCTGAGGGGACTGAAATGAGGTCCTGGACTGTGGGCAGGGACAGTCAGGGCTGGCGGTGTCCTCAGGGCCCTGCCATGAACAAGCAGTAATGCTATGAAAACATACAAGTGGTTGTACAGCTGGTTTAGACCAAAAGTCCATTTATCCTCCAAACATTTACAAGAATTTCCTGAACCAGCACCTCCACCAGTGCTAACCACAAGGGTGCCTTTCCTTTATGGATGCTAGAAGAAAAAAGCCCAAAACACCCAAGCCAGAGTGTAATCTATTACTGACTGACTGCCACTGCATATGGCATTTCCCATTTCTGAAGATACCAAAATTAAATTTACAGGCTTTCATATCACTTCCTACTAAACAGTGTGAGTAACAATGTAAGTGCTCTGGAACCACCCAGACTGTCCCCGTAAGTATCATATTTAACTCCTCCTTCTTCACCAAAGCAGTAAGCTTCAGGAAGATCTATGGTCTCACACTTCATTCAGCATGCAAAGTCATCCGAGCTGGATTTGCAAGAGCCACTGAAGTTACAAAAATATATGGCTAAGACCCCACCACTACAATATCATATATTCAGTGTATGCAAAGCCAACTTTCTGTTTCCTCTATAAATAGCTGAAATTACCAGCGGGGTGAACTGCAGCTTAGAAGTTAAACCGCAGGAAGGCTAAGGTAATCCTGACAGAAGGAGAGAGCATTTCCAAGAGCATTTCCTCATTTCCTCTGTAACATTCTTAATGAATGAGAACATCTCTTCCCAGAATGGTGGGTTGGCCTGCAGCCATGAGAACCCTTTTGACTTTGATTTATGAGCTCCATATCTTGAAAAAAATGCAGCTACTATAAATATGCACTCAGAAAAACATAAAGTCCTACAAATTAATGAACCTACTTCTTGAGAAATTGACTTTTCTGTGTATTCATCTTTAAATAGCTGGAAGTAAGCACGCACAATTAAGGCTGTCTGAAAAAAATATAAAACGCTGTCACTCACTAAGAAGAACAAATTAAGACATGCAACTTCTAAAGACAGAAACTGCCAGCTAGAATGACAACGTTTGTCCGTAACACTGGACTTAACAGATTTTAAATTACATTGTAGAGAGCACTAGACAGTAGACAGTGCAAGCAAACATATGTCTGTGTATAAAGATGGACACAAAACATTATGAGGCGGTATTTCTTCCATTACTTTGTGTCAGTTCGGATGTTAAGCAGAAAGGAAATTAAAAGCAGCTTCTGCTTAACCCATTGCATTAATTAGATTCAAGTTTATTAATTTCTAAAACAGAAATAATGACTTGCTATTTAACAATACAAAAAAAACCAACAACAAAACCACAAAACTTTTAATGTGGTTTTCAGGTCAAGTTGTAATGCATCCTTGTAGAAAGCCAAAAAGCCTCATTTGCGGTGTCAAGAGAAAAAGAATAAAATAATTTTAAGTCATTCTTTACTAAAAATTATCAGGTCATAGTATTTTTAAATGTTAACATCTCATTTGTTCCAAGTTAAATCACAAGTGTGCATCTGTAATAATCACACTTTATCAATCACTGACTCATTTAAGAAAGGTGACTGATTACATTATTTTAAAGGGATTATGTCAGCCTGCTTACTGTTACACAAATGGAAGGCATTAAAAATCCTGTCTCCAGGACAGCTTGGTTCAACATGTATTCTGCTTAATTGCAGATCAGAAATTAGTTTTGCAATTTTAACAACTATAAAGCTAACATCATGCTAAACGTTATCATTTAGGCTTTCTACAGTTATGTTCTCTTCTTGGTGGGTTCACAATGTGCCATGACAACATATTGTTAAGTTAGTGGCTACAATTCCCAGCTGGAACATGGGACACCGAGTTGGGAACAAAGACACACTCCTGAAATTATATGCAGTTCCTTCAGAAACAAGACTTCTCATTTAAGTTAGGTGAGAAAAAGCTCATGCTATTGTCACTTTAAAAAGTTTAAAAACCAAAAAAATTATAAACTATTCTTACACAGTTTGGTTTTGAGCTTTTAAGATTGAGATTTTCAAGCTTTTTGTCAAATTGGGATGGTTAAACTTGCGGTATTTAAATTGAAGCTAACACTTTAATATTACCACATAGGTGACATTAAAATCAAGAGTGGAGTCACCACTTTCATTTATAAATCAACCAATTGATGAACCATTTTATTACTTTTGACATTTTGCTGACATGAACAGATGCCCAGAAAACTGGACGACAACTGATATTTAAATCTGCCATAATTCATATGACACTTGCTTTGAATAAATAGGACAATTTTTTCCCCACTCTATTTGATAGTTCAAATTATGAAGTACTACTATTCACTTCACAAAGACATTTATATGTTACTATAATCAATACATATCTTATGACTATGAGGAGGAACCCACAAATAACAGATCACCTCTACCCAGCAACGAAAAAACACCCAGACATATCTAGATGTGAGCAATTATACTTAAGTACCACACAGCAGAAAAAACCCCACTGTTTCGAACAACGGCAACAAAAATTAAGTGTAACAGATTAGCAAATAAAAGCCTTGGTTGCTTCAACACTATTTCAATATTTTTCAATATTTTCAACACTTCAATACTATGCAAATTTACTTCACAAAATGTATCACTTCAGCTAACACCACTGATGGGGGGGGGGGAAGGGGACGGACACAAAACAAACTGAGAAATAGCGGTGTGAAAACGAAGCTGACCTACGTAACAGCCTACAAGCACTTCCTTTCCATCAGATTTGGGCTTTCTGACCTAGTTACATGTTCTCCATTGAAAACCAAACTTTATAGCACCAATAATCTACAGAGATTTTCTTGTAATCCTGAATGTTTTGATTAAAATATAGTTATCTTACATGAAAGCCAACTTGCAATTTTTGCCTGTACAAGTCAATTCACAAAATTACAACATTTTCAATTTAAATACATGCTAGCATGCAAAAAAAGTTGCCAAATTATCAGAAATGTTGAAATGCTAGTTAGTTTCTCTAAATTATGTCGGAGTAACTCCAGAAGTATGCAAACTAGGCTTTTTACAGACCTTTAATTAGAAAGAGCTATCATTCACTGGATGTCCAATAGAGCAAACCCAAGACTTTTAGTATCACATGTGCTACCATAGAAATGAAAATTTACTGACTTGAAAAGGGAACATTCATAAAGGGAATTGTTTGTTGCCAGTGAAATCCCTTAAAATCATGCTAAAGGCTGTGGTCCACATACAAAATACTCTTTACTATTACTGCAAAGCTAGTCTATCTTAAGAGGCAAAAAGTCTTCAGATTCTGTTGTAAGTAATTTCTTTTCAATATTTCCAGAACTGTGGACCAAATTCTTGCAGATCCATTACGCCATTCAAAGAGGTCATAGTCCTCCCAGGCAAGAGTTACTGCCTCCACCGACCTCCTGGGAAGATTCTTACTGTAGTTCTTACACTTTTCAAAGTGTGCTAGGCTAGCATACGTGTTCTTTGTTAAACCATGTGATTTTGTTGAAAATACCTGGAAAGCAATGAGTGGAACATTTTCCCAGAAGATTTGAAAGGACAGTGAATTCTGGCAGAACCCTAGGAAACGCACCTGATGACAGGAGGACGGGTTACAGCCTCCTCCACCAGCACGGCTGCCCTTGGCATCCTTGGCATCCACTGTTGCTGTTACTTCCCTGCAGCTTCTTAAGTGTTTTAAGATACTGCTAATGGGAAGGTGTAGTCCAGAAGATGACACTTAGCCAAAACAGTAATAAGATGGGAAGGTGAAATTCCTGTTTGCCTTTGCATCCTAATCCCTTTACATGGGTCCCTTCAAATTGGCTTCAGATGAATATAATATTACACCAAAATACATTCAAAATACAGCCTGTATTTGACCTTTCCTCTCTACCATAAAGGCACTCTTCCCAGAGCATAAATTACTGCCTGAAGAATTTTAATTCTTCTTCTTCTTATACCTTTATGTATATATATAAAATAGGAAAATATTTATATTAAACTTATTTTATAGGATCCCATAATGAAAAACACAATGTAGTAATTCATTTTGAAATCTTCTCCTTCCCTAGTTAAAGGAATGTGGTTCCACTCAAATCTCTGTATAAACAACTACCAGGGGAGTGGGGGCAGAGAATCACACAGTAGCAGTTTATTACTGGTGGCAGCAAACACCAAATGAAAAAAAACCTCTGGTTGGGAACATACAGAATGTAGACTCCTTAATAATTATGTACATATCGCAGGCGCTCATCAAACGTATCTGTCGGTATGCTTCTTTTCTGCATGTCTAAGTTTCGTCAAGCACCATATCAACTTAAAATCTCTTGCAAAATTATTATATCCCACCTGCTACTGTGTATGGATAATAGCATACCCCTTCCCCTCCACACACCCCCCCGCCCCAAGAATGCAGCATGAAAGAATTTTCTTTTTAAAAAGTGGAATGTGAATGGGTGATAGAGTAGCATTGTTAAACATGACTACGAATACCAAGACGCCTGTTGCACACAGATTATTACTGCTCTTACTTTATCTAGCCCTACAGAAAACTCTACAGAAAGCTCAGAGTGGGCATTGTGCCTCTTCCTATTCACACCTGCTCTCTTCTCAGCTTTTTATTGAAGTCAAAGGATGTGCACGAAGCTTCAGCTCTCTCCACTCAGGACTCAGTATATTCCCAGACGACAGAACATTCTCCTTTACTCATCGCAGGCGACAGGAGTAAAGACAGCTTCCCACTCATTTCGTTATGACTCACCAGAGAGGAACAGGGAGAGAGAACACCCTCCCGCTCAGTCAATGAAACCTCTACAGGTAAGATATGTCATTAAAGAGTCCTATTTAAAAGAATAAACATACTGTCTATTTTATATGTCAAATAAGAAAAAATAGATCTGTGACATTCTCCCACTAAATTCTAAACAAACCAGTAGTGAAGCTGCTGACATTTAAAACTAAGTGCTCTTACAAGGCCTTGGGAAGCAAGTTGGCAGGGTCCCCTCAGACTTCAATATCTCTGGCTAACCCAATACTAAGAGTAAGTCGATAAAAGAGGTATTAAATATATAAAGGCATGCAAAGTATTTCTCAGACTTTTTGGTCACAGTGACATTAGCTAATCCACCTTACAAGCAGTACATAGAACACTTCCAGCAGAAGCATGGCTTGGGCTGCTTCCACGTTAAGACTGAATAATTATGCAACAACCACCTCTGTGAACTATCCCTTTGACCCTTCTTCCATCTTATTTTGTTGACTTGAATAACAGATTCCGTGCACATACAACACGCACTGTAAACCACACAACATCTGAGTTGTAGTGCGTTTCATACAGAGGCCTAACTAAACCCTCTGAATCATCTTGCAATGCTTCAATGAATGTAAAGGGGATGAAGGTTAATACCGTTATCCTTCCCTCAGCAAAACGACAGATGTGCTCCCTTTAAGATGACATTTAAAGGACCAGTAAGCTTTCAGTCCTTTCTCTTAGCCCATTTCAAATCCAAATTTCTATACATGGATACCCCAGAAGGTGCAGTTCACGAAGGCTCTCAGAACTGAAACACATGAATCTCTTTTAATGGTAAAGTGTATTTTACTACGTTGTGCCTATATTATACATTCTGCATACAGGTAAGAACTATGATCGGGTATAAGGTTAACACTTTATTTTATCTGCAGTATTTATTAAAGCCTTTTGAAAAATGTCTAACAGTTTGAGATCAGTATTGTCAATTTTTGTAGAATCTAAAAAGTGTTAGAACCATCAGCAAAAAATACGAGTTTTTTGACAGTTTAAAGTGATGCTGTTCTGGATTTAAATTGATATATACCTGATCTGACCATTTTTCTATCTATTCACACAGATTTTACAAACATCTGGGGAATCTTCCCCAAGGGCCAGTCTTTCATTAACTTTGGCTTTTAGATTTGTACCAATATCCAGAAGTTTGTAAGGCTACAGACTAGAATCTTCTGACTGGTTTCTGTGGCATGACTAGAGAGATAAAGAAGTAGTACTTTACCAATATTCCCCAAGCACTAATAATTGTACTCCTTTAAATATGTATTAAAAAGAATAGATACCAGAAGTCAACCACAGGCAGAAAAAGAGAAAAAAAAATAAATCCTGAGCTAGGGAACTCCAGCACTTTTTCTGCTGTCAGTTCAAGGGTACGATTGTGATCTTTCAACCATTAACTAAAGAATCATGTTTCAGTAACTAAAGAGTTTAGGTGCAAAAAGGGAATTAAAGCAAAATGCCACAGTTATGCATCAGGAAAATATGCCCATTTACCAGATAGAAAAAGAGTAAGCAGTTTACTGGTTAAGATTACTGAAGACAATATTCAGAGTAACTACTTCTAGCTAAGTATGAATGTTTACTATGTTGTAACCCACCAATTAGAATACCAAGGACAAACCTTTACAGATTAATAGCATGCTATTACTAAGTACAAAATCCTAGAGGAAAGAGGCTTTCAAACTTCCTTTGGGTTCCACTTCCTCTGTTTGCTAACAATGTGAGGCATAGAAGAGGGCAGAAACTTTGATATGGTTTTTAATTTTTATATAAGAAAGTTTATCCAGATGCCTGCAGTGTATCTCAGTACAAAAAGCTACTAACTTACTGTCCTTTTTGAGCATAACTTTCAGAAATAAATTATTATTGTTCTTTAAGTAGCCTAAACATGTTTAAAAATTACTAAATACATGCTAAAATAAAGTTTTCCACAAATCTGCAAAGCATTTTCCCCCATTTTACGGATTTCACGAAACCTGTTCACTACCTTTATGACTGGACGCTTATTCCCAATCCACGCTACACAACTCCTTTCAAATACTGCTGGCAAAATCAATGAGATTACTTACATACATAGTAAGAAGAAACTGTATCAGAAAAAAAAATTCTCAAAAATAGGAGACAAGCAGTCATTGTTTTTCACCTGGATCATCATACAATTGCAGCTATAACGTCAACCATGCTGGCACATCCCATTGCTAGGCCTCTAACAGTTAAGGGCAGCTTGTTCTAATCGCACATTAAAGATGCAGACTAAGCTCTATGCTAGAGAGCACTTGTTCATGCAGCCTGTCCAGTACGGATGATTCTATGGCCCGACTGCTAAGTACCTTACACAGGACACAGGGACAGTCAGGTCCCTCAGAAAGAGGCCATGCCACTGCCAATGAGCACGCTCACGTATACAGGAGAGCCAATTGCAAATACTGCAGAAAGGAAACGTATCTCAAGTTCCACTCTTCTTTAGAAATCATGTTTCTAACTCTGAGTCTTGTTACAGAACACACTCCCCATTCAGCCTACTCCACAATCTCAAAGCCAGAGCATCCTCCTGAAAGGTAGGTTTTTGAGTCCACTCAGACTTCAGACAGTGAATCAAATCTCCCATTTTCTGACTGGGTGCTCAGAATAGCTAGGCTAGAAAACCACAAACAGATATCAGAAAGAAACTAAAAAAATATAAATAGTTCCACCGTATGAAAGCTTTCTATCAGAGAGTAAAAAACAAACTTAGAAACCCTGTGGAACCAGGTGCTCAGACTTTCTGAAGAATACAAATCAAACTATAATTTAAAACCCTATCTGTAGGTTTCATGGATCTCTTCTGCACTTCTCATTTTAGTGTCCTCCTTCAACTATGACTTAAAAAAAAAGGGGGGTGGAGGGGGCAAAAAGAATTTAAGGGAAACATTTAATGCATTTATCACTGAAAACATGTAAAAATAACTTTGCAATGCAAGACACCTTGCTCCAAATATTACTCATTTTATTACAAGACAAATCAATACAAAGTCTCAAGACAGGTTAAAAATACAGGGACAAAATAAAGTTAAAAATCAAAAAGCCATTAAAAATCATGATACAAAATGAGATGAAAACCAAATTAAGATGATATACCATTTAAGAATATAGAATTTTTTATTATGAAATACAACACAGAGAATTAGCTTTTCAATGAGTTATATATTCAAAGTGAGAAAGTTGTTCAGAACCAAAGAAATAAGCAGATGTTGTTGGAAGCTATTAGAAGAAGAAAATTTAGTATATGCAAAAATATACATGCGTGATGAAATGCAATTAAACGTGTAAAATTCTCTCTCAAGAGACGAAGATATGAAAATGTCTTTTTTTTTCCCCTCTCATTTAAATCAGAAGCCTCTCCATTAGCAAATAAGGAAACACAACAGTTGCTTCTTTACATTTCATAAATAAACAGCTTACACAATGTCAAGTCTGACGACTTTTTATATTGTAGTTATCAAAACATATTGACTTACAGAGGACAGCCACAGCTCCGGATTCAAACATTAGACATTCTTCTCTGTTTCTCGTTTCCACTATCACACTGAATGGAAGTGGATCCAGCTTGTGATAGACACGGTATCCTTTACTGAAAGCCATTTTGCCTTTATCAGAGGCAGTCCTGTCCAACACAAGATGATGTTAGTGAAACCTTCTTGTGCTTCCAGATATCTTCTGCAAAACAGGTCTGACTTGCATCCTTTCCTACGGATTTTGTACGTTTAGCAAAAACAAACAACACAAAAAGACCTGCTCACTCTTTCTCCCTCATGAGACTTATTTTATCTCATGTTCCAAAACAAATATAGGGACTGTCTAAAGACAACATAACAATGTTTCAAAAACACAATTACCCAGAGAAACATCTTTCAATATAAAGGATTTATATGAAAGCTTCTGAGAGACAACAAGAATTTCTTTCACTACACTTAATAAATAGGATTTATTCTTAGGGGAAAAAAAAAAAAAAGAATGAAAATAATGTCCTCTAGCCACCACAAATATGTAAGAGTGGCAACTATCTTAATCATAAACTAATGACAAATGCAGAGGACCAGAAGCCTGGGTAGGCTTCGATTTTTAGATCTGTTTACCGATTCTGACCTTGTACAAAAGGACAGTATATTTTAAACAGCGAAGCTGTTAAGACGTTTCAAAAAATTATACAAAAACGTTAGCCTATTTCGTTTTCCCTTTTTAAACGAAAGCAGGTTTTTATTGGGATTTAAACCCTCCCCTGCAGTGGCTGACGACTGAAACATTGCAGTATTGTAGTGGTGAAACTGCCTGTAAGCCACAGAGGTAAGATCTTCCTTTAAAACAATTAAAAAAAAAAAAAACAAACCACCAAACAATAAGAAGCTATAAACAAAAGCGAGAGTAGCCAAATTTTTAATGGCTTAAGTTCAGGAAACATACAGCGAGGGAAGATTATTCCTGAAAGCCCGGAGCAGGGTGTTTTTTCGCCCTCTCCCCTCCCCTCAGCTCCGTGTCCGTAACCTCTAGGGCGGACACACATTTCACGCCGCCGGTAGGGAACACGCCGGCCCCCACCCTGGGGCGCAGCCCTTGCGGGCCCAGGGAGCAGCGGCCCCGGCCCAGCACTTCACCCGAAGCCCCTCTCCCTTACCGGGCAGGAGGAAAGAGGTCGCTAAACCTCCCGGCCGAGGGGCAGCCCCGGAGCCGGCACCGAGCCAACAGATGCCCGCCTCGCTACCACCTGCCGCCCGGGGCGGGCGCACACCGCCCCCCTTCACAGTCCGGTGCCGCCGGTACCCACGAAGCTGACAGAGCCTCCATCTTGTCTGGCGCCCCCGCGGCCCGAACCCCGCAACGGCAACAGCCGGGCCGGCTCCACCGCGCGCTGACAGGCGCCGAGCGCCCCCCGGTGCTGCCGCCGCCACCCACCGCCCACCTCCCCAGCCCCCCCAGCCGCAGCGGTACCGGCACCTCCCTCACCGGCCGCTGCCGCCAACGGCCGCTCCGCTCCGCGCCGCGGGAGCCGGCGGGACCTCACTTCCGCTCCGGCCCCGCCGTCCCTTCCGCATTGCGCCTCCCGCCACCGGAAGTCGGTAGAGGGCGTGGGGGGGGGGGGGCCGCGGCAGGGCGGGGGGGNAGGGCGGGAGAGTGACGGGGCAGCGTGCGCGGGCGGGCAGCCGTCAGAGCGGTTGCCGGCCGTTAAGCGGTTGCCGGCCGCGCCGCGGGGGGTGAGGGAGGGCGGTTGATCGGCGGGGCGTGCGGGACAAGGAGGTGTTGGCCCGCGGCAGCAGCAACAGCGGGCTGGGTGGAGGCTTTGCCAGAGCCGGTACCTGTGAGCGGCGTCCCTCGGGTAGGCCCTGTCAGGGACACGCTGAACCAGAACGTGGGGCAGGCCCCGCTCTGAGAGTGGGGTTCAGCCTGAGGAAACCTGGCCCCTTAGGAAAAATAAGAAGAAAAACCTTAGAATAACTTCTCTTTTTGCATTGTCTTATGGCAGTGCTGGGTTGCAGGCTTCAGAGTTGAAAAACCTGCTACGGATGGACAGAGAGGCTATATGAAAACACAGTTAGCCCCAGTCCTGGTTGTGTATTTATTGCAGGTGCAGCCGTGAGAAGAATCTTAGGGGTAGGCTCACAAATAGCAGCGCAAACTGAAAAACCCTCCTGTGCAATGTGTGCAATGGGCAGAGAAGCTGTCAATGCAGATGCTCACTGGGTGCCTCGGGTTGGGTGGGAGCACTGAATCACGGCTAAAGCCTACCTCTTCCCAACAGGCTTCAGAAGTTTTAGGGACAGACTGTAAGCATCTCTTTGGAAATTTCCATTCAGCCTGTGTAAGCTGTAAGTGGAGGAGGAGTACAGCTTCACTGTATTGCATTGGTGATACATTGCAAGCTGCTGAGGAGACTGCAGAAGGCAGGTTTGAGAGCTACATGCTGAAGTCAAGAGAGAAGTGGGCTTTGCTGCCTTTCAGATAACCCTGTGGCCAGGAGGGCAGTTTGAGTGGAGAGCTGAAGTAGAAAAAAAATAAATCTGAAAAACTGTCCTTGTGTCCAATCTAAACCTAACATCTTTCAGTTTAAAACGGTTGCCCCTTGTCCTGTCACAACAGGCTTTGGTAAAAAGTCCCTCTCCAGCTTTCTTTTAGGCCCCCTTCAGATACTGGAAGGGCTTATAAGGTCTCCCCAGAGCCTTGTCTTCTCCAGGCTGAACAGCCTCTCTCAGCCTGTCTTCACAGGAGAGGTGCTTCAGCCCTCTCATCATCTTCGTGGCCCTCCTCTGGACTAGCTCAAACAGGTCCATGTCCTTCTTATGTGGGGGGCTCCAGAGCTGGACGCAGTACTCCAGGTAGGGTCTCATGGAGGGGAGAAGAGGGGGAGAATCACTTCCCTCCACCTGCTGGCCACGTTTCTTGTTATGTGGCCCCAAGATACAACTGGCTTTCTGGTCTGCAAGCACGCATTTTTGGCTTATGTCCAATTTTTCATCCACTACTATCAGTTTACATCAGCTGAGAACGTAAAAGTGCAAGCTTTGATAAAGCTATTATTAACTTCAGAAAATAGTGCTGTTTATAAGTTAATGGAAAAGGAGAATGAATATTTGATTCTAATTGCCAGTGTGATATACTGCATAATATAGCAAAGCATATTACAAAGTTTAATTTGTTCTTAAATTTTGTGTATTAAAAAGTTTGGGTAATTTTTCCCCACCTGCCAACTGAATTTCAGAATCTCACCAACCTTAAATCTATGGAAACGTTGCAAGAGGAGCGCAGGGAGGACGTAGAGGAGTCAAGAATGAAGAAGTGAAGTTGAGCCGGGGATAAAGGAGTGGGGGGGAAGGTGTTGTGTTAATTGTCTTTGTTTCTCGGTATTCCAAATCTATTTTAAGTGGCAATAAATCAAATTAATTCCCCAAGTCAAGTCTGTTTCCGATGATGGTAATTGTTAAGTGATCTCTGAATCTTTATTGTGACCCATGAGCTTTTATCATCCCATTTTCTCGCCCTGCCCTGTTGAGGAGGGGAGTGAGGGAGCGTCTGGGTGAGCGTCTGCCTGCACTCCAGTGTCAACCCACCACGACTTCACTGGGCTTCAGAGCAGAGCAGGGCATGGGCACTGCTGGCAGTGAGGCCACCCACAGTTTTACCCCTTCCCACCAAGTGTTCAAACCACCATTTTCTCAGGACCATCCCTGGTGCTGTGCAGCGCAACATTGGCACATCACCGGCAAGTAAATGAAAGTTTGCAAATTGTATTTAGTTTGCATATCCTTCCCAGCACTTCTCAAAGTGCTTACTTACTTGAGTAAGTAAGTTCTTACTCCTGCAAACTCCTACCGCTTATTAAGTCTTTCAAGCTGAGCTTGCTCTATCCACCACTTGTTTGCAGATGCAGGTTCTTCTCTGAACTGCTACCCCCTTGAGGTAGTAACCAAGCGTGTACATTATAATTTTAGTATCTTTATTTCAATGAATGTCTCATCCTGATTGGAGCATTTGGGTAAAATGGCAATATGTAATTTAAGTGCAATACAGTGGTTTTAAGCCACATGTCCCCAGGGTGTGTGAGGCCCATAGTCACTCAACCTACATCCCACTTAATGTTTTCCGCTAGCTAGGTATCACAAAATTCTTAAGACAGTAAATAGGCAATGCTCAAGAACTTGCATGAAATCTGGGCTATGAAAATTTGGGCTTAAGCCCAAAGAAAAATACTACTATATAAGAAAAATACTACACCAAATGTTGGCGGTAGATCTGTGCTTCACTACAGGTCTCTGCTCTATGAAAACCTTTGACTACGGACATAAAGCACAAAAGTAACGTAAGTGGTGCCAGTGGGACAGTTCACATATTTGAACAAAACCGCATGCTTAAATCATTGTTTGGAGCAGAGCCTTAAATTGTCGGCCCTTGTATTATTAAGTTTGTCTCCATGCAATTATTTTATCCCCATTCATTTATTTCTACATATTTAGAGCAAGAGTTTTAGTTACATACAGAAATTAAGTGCTATTGGACAAAAAAAATCCTACATTGTTTTGCTGCAGACAGACTAATTCAACTAGCAGTTGTAAGGCTGCCAAAGTTTGATGTTTGGAGCCTTCCATGCAGGGCAAAACCGCTCAACTCTCATCCATCCTGTTGGTTGCGGGCGAGCTTCTCAAAAAACCACAACCATCCTCCCTCCTTGCAACAACCATTTTTGCAGCCTCCTCGGAGTTCTCTTTTCTGTGCGGGCCACTACTAACTCTTGCAGGAATGGTTTGCTTGTGACTTCACTGGTAAAGCTAATGGGCAGGTCACAGGAATTGTCATTTCCTCTTAGAGCGCTGATCACAGGACATTTAATTTTCACTGGGCGACTAATAAGCCTAAGATGACAGGGACACTGCTTTTAAGCACGACCACACGTAACGGGACAGTTCAACCTGTTCAAATAAACCCCACAAAGTCTTTCTAGCAAAGCTACGTCAAAACTGCAGGGGGCATATCACTTTCTAAAGGTTCTTTCTAAAGAAAACGCCGTTTTCGTAGAATAACTTAGGGAGAGCTGGAAGCAGAACCAGCGATTAGCAAACTTTTGCAGAAAATTAGATGTTTCTGAAAGGAGGAGAAAGAGGAGTAACGTGGCTCCCTGTATTTGCACAACTTTTCCTCAAACTTCTCCATTTCACATTTTAGATTTAGTTTTGTTTTCCTTTATGGTAAAGGACAAGTTTTTCCCTTTGCTATTGGTGACCTTTGGGGTAAAAGTAATCATACATAACTGCATAATAAAATTATTATAATAATTAAATAACTCTAATAATTCTGTAATATATTATCCTGTTCATAAAAATGTCAGACTGACAATTTTACATGCCATTTTTTCTTACATTTCTACATATTTCCTCTTCCTAAACCATGCTAACTACTAAAGAGGTTATTAGACTTTCTCAAGAGCCCCTGTAGCGCTCTGAGCAGAAATAAGATTGCCATGTCACTTAATGTCTTAGTACCTTCTCACGTGGGATTTCATCATCGTCTAGGGCATCAGTCCCTTAACATGTTATAATTATTTGTTAATTTTGATAGTGAACAGTGAGATACGCATAGTAAACTGTGGGAGAATAATGTTAAAGCAGTTGTCCTTGGATTATACCTCAACCAAGCAGCAGTTGTGTAACATTGGTTTAAAGGTCATTACACCAAGTATGACCACTTTGCTACCGGCATTTAATTTGCGTCAATAAATGAGATAGAGGTGAAATGGTAGAAGTGAAAGCGGTTATTTCATTTATAAATAAAGTTGGCTAACATTATTTACCTAAAATGTTTAAGTGCCTATACAATTCATAGGAAAGGCGCCACACTGCCCAAAATGCGAAGTTAGAATACTCATCACCCGTAAGTATACTTTGCTGCAAGTTTCTTCATGTTATCATTCTCCAGATGTGACATTGTATGGGGACAGGAAGGAGAAGCTCCTCAAGTGTGCCTGGGCTCAGGCACCATAGCCACATGGTGTCATCGTAGTAGAGGGAGGATGGGCTAAGTGCAATATGAAGAGCTGGTCTTGCGCAGCAGTTAATTAGGAAAATGACTACAGGCTACCCTGAAATAAGATTCTCTGTAGCTATAATTTATAACGAGGTTACAAGGAAGATACTCTCTTAATTTCCTCCCTTACACTCCTAGTCACAATCCGAAATGGAGCAAAACGCCTGTATTTTTAATAATAAATATCTTGAGCTTTGCTGCTCTGCTAGTCTGGAGCTCCATTCGTAGCATGCACACCTACTGAAACTGCAGTTAAGTTCTGTAGTGTCACATATATACTGTTAGAAGAAAAGCAAAGTTGGAGATGGTAGCCGATGGTTTGAACCTACAGCTTTTCTCCTCCCTGAACTACAGCCAGGGAGAGAGTGAGGGAATGACTCATCACAAGCGTCCTTCCCAGTGAGGCAGCAGGGAGTGTGAATAAACATGATTTCCAAAGCCAAGTCCAGTTACTGTTGTTTTATTAGCCCAGCCCAGCCCCACCACAGGGCGTCCATGCGGACAGCAGAGCAAGGCTGAAGAGGGCTTTCAGAGCCGATGGATTACTGTTGACCAACTTCTGTGAAGGGGACACCTTTTTTGACAGAAGCACCTAGCGCCAAAAGAGAATAGTTGTTTCCAACCCTTTTCCTGCATTCTCTAGCTTTATTACCCGCAGTGTTTGAAAAATTTTGTAATTGAAAATCCAAACTCTGATACCTCCTGGTCAAGTAGTTTCCTTATTTTCCAGTGTTGAAACCTTTGAATCTGCCACCTTGCGGCTTCAGTATTAGATGGCAGTCAAAATTCTGGATGTAGAAAAACCGGTGAAAAGCTTTGCCATTTGAGGGAGTGATTCTGAACGAATTTGACAGTACACAACGCACACTTACGTTAATATATTGAAATAGAGTCAGCCAGCACACGTATCCTTTCCTTTAGGAATTCTTTCCTAAAGGAATAAAGTTTACCAAGTTGCACCGCAACAGCTCCTTGACAGACCAGTTTATTGAAACAATTTTTAAAAGCAGGTATTTCTGAATACTCCATCAATCCCAACAGTTCGGAAAAACAGTTGTTCAGTGTCCAAATGAAGTGTGCATGTTACAAATTGTACATTTTCAATATACTCATTTATACCACATGACATGAGCATAAAATACAATGATTTCCAATGTTATTCAGTATGCCAATTTATTGCTGCAGTTCCCCCCAGAAGTAGGGCACACCTGGAAATAGCTCTCAATCCAAGGCTATTACGGCTGTTCCCATGCCTTGGACCACAAGATCAAGTCACTAGTGTTTTGATGTAAATCACCAGATATTTAAAGTGTTTTCTTTTTAATTTTAGATGTAAATAAAATGCTCTTTTGCAAGACTATTCTTAGATGGTATTTAGTCGGAAGTGTAACATCTGAATATTAACTACAATATAAATACTTCAAATCAGAGGATACAAAATTTTCTTCACCTCCGTTTTCCTTGACATCTTTAGCCATACCAATCAGAAGAAATGAGCTCTATGGATGAAGTTACANCCTTAGGAATGAAGTTAAAAAAAAAAAAAAAAAAAAAAAAAAGACACAAAACAGTGAATTTAACCAACTTGCACAGGAAAGAGGTTCCAGAGTTCATGGGTAAACTATTACTCCTACAAAATGAAAGGTGTTTGAGGCTCAGGAAGTGCTGCCGCGTATACTTGTGCAATAATCAGAAGTTCTCAGTATATGCCTGTATTAAAAATAAAATTAATCACTGATTTGTGTTTTCCTTTCTGTTTTGTTTCTAAGAACAGTCTTAAGAGTTCCATATTCTGAAGGCAAATAATTTTTTAGCTATGCCAATCTGAGTGCAGCAGAGCTGCTTTTTAAAGGTCAGGTTCCATTTGAAAATACCTCTATTCTGTAGCTCAAATGATACTCGCATATTTAAATGTTTTGCCAGCCCTTTTGACCAATAATATGATCATTTTATTGTCAAAATAAGTATTTTTTAGCAAATGAAAAGCTTATTCCAACAGTACAAGATCTCTATATCCAGTGTGAAAGCAACATGGTGGTATAAATATACGCATACATTGTATTACACATAATATATTATACACATTCCAGTTAAACATGGAACAATTAACAGGAGTAGATGACTACTAATCATGGGTACAAAGTATTTTTGTAAACAAGATTTTGAGAAACTTTAAGGAAAATCTGATTTCTGGAAAGATGACAATCTTGGGATTCCATTTTTGTTTTCAAAGAAGTAATTTTTTTTTTCTTTTAAGGATGCTGTATATAAGAATGCACTTTGTATTAAAACAAAGATCAATACTTTACAGTTTAAGAAACTTTACATATGTACATAAATTACACATCAGGAATGGTTTTAAAGCTCAAAACGATTTGTCGGAAAAGTCTATTTTCCTTCTATTAAAATCTTTAACTCTTTTACATTGTGATCGTTCGCAACTGCCACAGCATGATCCAGTGCTCGGATACTTGCTAGAAGCTTTATGATCTGCTTTATGTGCTCCCTAGAAAAGAGAAAGGAGAAGTCAATGCAGGAATGGAACACTCATATACAAGTGTTTAATATTTCAACAGAAGACTACATTATGAACCATATAGCAAATCAGTTTCAGATAATTCCACGTCATCTTCTCCTCCACTTGCTTAGTCTGATAAAATAAGTTGGTTGTCAGCTTTGTAGTGAAACTGAAAAATTTATTTTGGGAATAGGAATTAATCATACGATATGGTTTAATACCAGATGCGGTATAATCTCAAGAAAAAGCCTCGGATGATTTACGGTACTGTGCAACGAGTCACAGCTCTCTTGGTAACTAATGTGTAAGCCAAAAAGAAAAATTAAATCAAGGCAGCAAGTATGTTTAATGCATGCCTTAAAAAGGTATAAAGCTTGCCACCAATGAATTGCATTACAACTCAGGTCAGTCTAGAAAGCTTAGAGTGAACAAACTGCTAGGAGGACTGTACTACTTCAGCTGTCAAGAACAATTTCGGTATCTTGCGAGGAGGATGGACATGGAATTTACACCAGTATCACAAAAAATACCAGAAGTTCAAAATTAGTCTTAAAAATGAACCTAGCTGATCTGTGAAAAAGCATCCAACGTTTGGAAAACTAGCACCAACAGACATAGGTAAAGGTACACTTCCCTCTCAGCAGAAATTAATGCATTTTTGTTTCAAACAACTGTACTAGGTTTTATATGAAAAGACATGACATTCTTCAGTTATAAAGAGTAATATTTCTGCTGCAGACTTATTTTATCTGCTTAATGGGGGCAATGGCAACAGATCTTTTTAAATGCTGGGAAAAAGGAGGAGGACAGAGGATAGAAATTAAATTAGAACTCACTATGAGAAAAAGGATTAATTGGATGTTTCTTTTCCAATAAAGTTTTACCAGGTTATAATTTCATCTGGTAAAGAAAGTTCTTTCAAACTTAGAAACAGGCTACCAAAAAACAGAAAGTTTGATCTCTACAGGATTGTCTCTCAACTCCTTCATTTCAATTCCAGCATCATGCTAGGCTAGGCATTTTGGTTTCAGAAAAGAAGTAACAAGTATACTTTGAATGTGGATCACGGGGAAATTTAAATTGGTATGTGACATTGCTATTATACTTTGGACACAAAGTTCTGAGCCATAACCTGAGAGTGGATAAAAAGTTGTTTGAGCACAACCCAGCGTGGCACAAAGCTTGGTGTTCTCTGAAAATGAGATGATTCATATCCCGCAGCCAAAAGTGACTCTAAAGACAGGAAAGTGTCTAACCACCAACATTGTAACTGTAAAAAATATTGATACCAGAAAAGAACCCAAAACTCTTACACAAGATTTTTCTGCTATGGTTTAAAGGAAATTTCTGTCTCTGTGTTTCAGTGTTATGCATAAGATCAAAGAGAGAGAGAAGGATCTAATCCCCTGGAGCGCCTCAATAATTGAAGAGTAACTCAGCAATGGCTCAAGCAAGTTCAACTATCAAGAATGACTAATGCAGGTAGCAAGGGTTCACCTTTCCAAGTTTCAGGTTTGCTGGAACAACTGAACTATTGACCTGGAAACCTCTCCTTCTTATGCAACAGCACAGGAGTAAACAATCTTCCAGTCGTGTTATATTCCTGTGTATCAGCGCAACATTTTGGTTTTTGAAGTTTATCATTGCTTAAAATGACATGCCCATTGCACTTCAGGTTACTTGGCCAGCAGTAACATTTATGCATCTAATCCGAACTTTTAACTATGCTGGTTATCAGATACCAGCAGTTATCAGTAAAACAACTCTTCGATCTAGCGGAAAACAGGTTCATCTAGTCGGCTGTGTAAATAAAGCTAGAACTTTTGTACTGTATACAAAAGCACAATTTGTAATTTAGAAGTCATCATGCAGAAATTTGCCACAGGCTCACAAGGTGGAACAGTCCAAAACCAGTAACTACAAAATTTGCCAGAATCCCGGCCACTAAGCAGTAGCGCAAAACGCATTACAAATATTTCAAGATTTCCAGCAGTTGCTGTTTTCAGACACCTTAAAAGTCTCCCCATACCATAATATTTTTTGGAGATATTTACCCATGTTTGCATGCATCAGCAAAATAACACAAAGCACAAGAATTGCATTAACTCAAGTTACCTTGCATTTCTCTTCTCTACATCAGAGCAACCAATGCTGTTTCTATAAATTGTATCAGCCAGATGAACAAGGTATCTACAGAAGTTTTCTAACTGAGAAATAGTCTTGTCTCCTTTTAGATTAGCGAACCACTGTTTAGGAAAGCAAGCAATTACCTAGACATAACAGGAAAAAGAAAGTTAAACAAGATGTAACAAAATTTTAAAAGCTATCTAACATGATTTGCAAAGTCTGCCAGGGAAGATTGCAGTGACAAGGTCCAACTGAGTGAAACCGGGGGTGAAGAGATCCAAAATTCAAGCAGTAAAGCACCGAAACCTACACCATACCTAAACTATCTATAGGTATGAGCCAGAGAAGCTCCTTTCTTTAGTTTGTGTATTAAAAAAAGAAATCTAACTTTTTTCACTGCCATTACAATATTGATACATCAAAGCCGAGATTTTATCGGTAACCTCAAGTTTTAACTACATTTTTCCTTAACTCACAAATTTCAAGTGATTTTAAACAATGTTTGATTTTACTTACACTTTGAGCTTTCTTAATGCTCTCCTCTCCATACTCAGAGTTTTGAAAAGCCATAAGAATATATCTGTTTAGCAGACCATCTATTGACAGTTCCTGGAGAGTTTTATTTGAAAGGATTCCATACCACTGGAGAAAGTTTCCTAATAACTGAAAATACAACACAAGGAAAATAAGTATTTAAAAATGTACTGAAACCAGGAAGTTGATCAAACACTCCACAGCCTCTTCAAATGCAGCAGCATGGCCAAAGTACGCAGTGGAAATATGCCTTCTGTTAGTTTCAAAACTATTCAGAATCCATAAAGTACCAGCTTAGAGTGTTATGAATTCTCATACAACCACCCCCACCACAACTTTGCTCATGTTTTGCACAAGAAATCAGAAAAAAGAATGAAAGTTTTTAAGCCGGCTTGTTCTCAGAATTTGATGTCAATGTCAAGCCAAGTCAGGCCTGACATACGCCACACAGGGACAAATTCACAGCCCCCCTGACCATGTAATACCCAGCTACGCTGTCCGCATACCCTTGTTTCCAAGGCACAGTGACAGAAGAGACACAGAGAGTGTCACGGGGGAGAGCTGGCTAAGCCAACCATACAGCTGTTATTCCCCAATGGCGTATGGCCTGTGGGGAATTGCGGCCACCCTCATACACACAAACGCAGCCAGCAGCTTACTGCTGAGGCAGACCATCAGGAAACAGTAAACAAGCGCCTGCCTCCCAGCTTCTATTTCTGCTCATCTGTGATGCTATAACTGACTCACTAGCGCAAGAGAGCTGTATTTTTAATGCTTCCCTAAAATAAAGCAGTGGTAACAGCATGCATAGCTCTAAACCGCCCAGGCTCTTACAGATACTAGCAGAAGCAGGCAATCTTGCTCTTAAAAGAGACACAAGCCCCAAACAAGCAATCTGTTTCACTTTTTACAACAGTATTTTAATAAATGAGCTTCGTGCATTTTTTGCTCTAGACAGCATTTAAGAAGTTGACTTTTATTTCAAAGTGAAAGGATTCAGTGCCAAGTATTTTAAGTAAATGAAATGATTGCAAACCTAATTCAGAATACAATCTCCCCCACTGCTTCAATTTAAATAAAAAATTTCAGGTAAGAGTTCTGTTTGCATGATCATGGAGATCAGCAGCTCAATCAACATGGGTCCCATGCTCTACTTTCCTGTTTAGTTGGGAGTTAGTTTTCTTCATAGCCTTTTACTGGAAATAAACTACATCACTCATAGCTTCTCACAGACCATTGCAAACTCTACATGGCACATTCAACACACAGAGTCTTTTTCTGTCACACTCTTTATCATTTCAATTAAACTAAGATTACAAATGCTCTTATACTTTACAAATAGCAGTGAGCTTTCCAAAAGGGGCCAAGTTATTTTCATGAAGATTCACACTACATGTATTAAAAAAACCCACCACAAACCAAGCTCTCTCATTCCACATAAGGGAAATAAAAGCATCATATTTTATTCTGACAAGCACAATGACATTAAAAAAACCGTATTGAGTATGCTAAGTAAACCTACAATGCCCAAGTTAAAATGATGGTACTTTCACTTGGCAACCTTTTGAAGCGGCCACAGTGCATTATCAAAGACATTAAGAATCCTAATTTAAAGTTCTTTCAACTAAAGTTAAAGCAATTTCCATCTGATTTTCCACAAATGTGAAGAAGATTTTATTGCTACACTGTCTAGACCAAAATTTTACCAGATGTATTTACTGACTTACCTTAACAGAGGACCAAAACTGACGTTGGAAAAACAAATATGGACCAGAGTTCTTGTTTTCTAAGATGCTGGAAAGTAAGAGATTTCTTTAATGAGCAACCAAGACCACCTCTGTCTGGAGTTTGCTGGCTTCCTCCTTCCCACACACAGTTCATTTTTATAAATATTCCCTTCCATCCTCCATGTCTCTGCGAAATCCTCACAGCATGTTAACAAAAGATCTCCTGTATCCAGCCAGTGAACCATACTGGGGAAAAAACCCTGTCAACTATGGACAGAAGACACCAACTTGCTAATAAAGGTCTGACACCACAGTCGAAAGCAAACTTACTTTTTTGGATATAAGGGCATGAATACATCATCATCTAGTGTTCTCCTCATTCTGAGCAATAATGCCTTTAAAAGCATCTGAAACAGATAAATTTTTTTTAAAAAGCATCCAAAGCACTGCTTTAGTAGTTAACCACTCAGAAATTGATTTTCAAAGCAACAAAGAACATCTGTGACCCTAATAGTAAAAGGCATACATACTTGAGCACACATATAAATGAAGTCTTGGAGAAGCCTATAATAATTAACAGAGCTGAAATCTGATGCTTTCAATAAAAACTGAAGGCAATGGAATTACTTCATTGTTAAGCTTAGCTACACAATTAGCTACTGTGAAGTCAGGGCTTTTGTCACTTCTAATATTCTGCTAACTTCCCTATACACATGCACTTTGGCCCATCCCATTATTCCAAAGGCAATGCATACATTGCATCAGCTACGGCACATGAACTCATGACATCAGTTCTTGTATTCACAGAAGATAAGTAAACCAATCACAATTCAAGACAATACATTTGAAAAAGTTACAAAGATCTAAAAAAGAAAAGCCTGAATATTTGTAGTTTACCCTTAAAGCAAAACCACAGACCAAGTCGTCTTAGTACATTTGGGATCTCTTTTTATCTCTAGCATCTATTTTGGGGACACTTCACTGAGTTCCTCCTCATAATTTATTACTGTACTTGACTCTCTAACTAGCTGCAGAGCATCAAATAATTGTAAAACTCTCTTTCTTGCTCCTCACTAAGCATGCTGTGTTCTCCAATATAGCGCATTAAAAATATATTCACGTTCCTTAACTCATCCAAGATATTTAAGAACAAACAACTTACTTGTGTATTTTTGTTCTCTGCATTCACCACCGAAGGATATCCATCTACTAACTTCTGTACAATTGCTACCATTCTAGATGTTTGTGTTGTAGAAAAAGGATCCCATATATTTTCAGAAATCACTGTAAGAGATTAAAGAATTATTCCACTTTCCAAATACTCGGATACAGGTACTAAGCAGTCAGACAGTAATTCACAAAACAGTAAAATCTGAAAGCACAAATGAGCAGCAGCTTCCACACACATCCCCCCTTTTCCTTTTCTTTCTAAGGCTATACCTGTTAATTTAGGAAGAACAACTCTCTCTACAATGGTAGGCAATAGTGAAATATCAGCATCATCTTTCACTTGCTCCTGTTCTTCACAGCCATAAAACAGCAATGATTCAAACCACAACATAGTCTCAAAATCTCGACACTTGCCCTAATAAAAAAAGAATTGAGGTTAGATTCCTAAACAAAGATTTGAAGTCAACACATTTGAAAAAAAACATTATATAAGCAAGTGTGATACACTCACAAAACAGAACAAAACTACTTTAAAACAGTCTACCAAGTGTGCTAAGCAGCCAGGGTAAGCATCAATTGAGCACAATAACAACTCGAAAATCTAGTCCTTTTTGTCTATGTGTCAGGTACTCAACCGCACTGGAAATAATAAAAAACCCCAAGATACAGTGACTCAAGACCAAATACTCTCTTAACCTGGCACAAGGATAGGCAAGCACCTCCTGCTTTGGCTTCCCTACTTCTGAAGCAGTGATATACTACTTCCTTCAGAAACACAGGCAAGCTTGATTCCTGAGAAATGGAGAAAATGTTCTGCCTCTTTACCTGGACACTACTAATAGTGCCATCACAGTCAGATGAGTGTATATATGGACAACTCGACCCAACTAAAAGCTGAGAGAGAATGGGAAGCAAGGTCAATTTTCCATAAATCAGCCAAATGAACCAATGTATTCTACAACCACACAATCACTAGATCGAATGAAAGTGAAAATGATGCTTTTTTTGGCAGCTGTTGCCCTACAGATTTTTAACTTCTGATTACACCCAAGCCAAATAAAAGCCCACAGATTAGGGTAAAAGTGAGAAGTATAGTTCATTTGTGCTGCATTACAAAAATCAAGTTTTCTCTATGAAAAATCTCCTTTTATGAATGCTTTGTAATTTTTCTAACTCAACAGAATGCTCAACAGGACCAGTAACACAAAGTAGTGAAAAAGATTATAGAGAATTCTGCAACTAGTCTTAGTTTTGTTTTGCCAGCATGGGAACTCACACAGAAACAGCATGAGGAAAGGGAGAATTTACAAAAACAGTTTTAAATTTAATGAGGATAGCTTTTCCATCATTTATTCAAATTAAATACTCTGAATGCTCTCCAAAGCTTGATTCTTGCTTCCCTTCCTCTGCAATCAGAGCAGAGGCAACAGAAGATACCCTTTGACAAATATTCTCTTAGTAGTCAAAAAAAAAAAACCCACTTTGAAAAAAGGAGAGATTCAGTCATTTGTGAGATAGGCTGACACATCTGCAGAACGTGCTGTAGACTAGCAAAGTTTTGAAAGCGGAGAAGACAGTCTGCCTTATTAGCCTAGTTTCCTAAAAAAAACCAAGCTTATGCAATTGCACTTGCTCCGTGCCTTGACCCACTCCCATTCCCCAGTAAAAGCCAACATGGCAGAAAAAGCTAAGCTCCTACCAGTACTGTGAAACTAAGCACCTTACTGCAGCAGAAACACCTTCCAAGAGCTTTCACTGGTAGGAAAAACAGTGGGAGCCAAAAGCTACCCGAACTGTTTGTCCTGCTGGCTACACATATGCAGGCTGGACAATGAACATGTGCCAGGGATACTGGGCTGCAACAATGCTGTCCTGCTTTTCCCAGGTTCCCTACCTAGAAACTGGGCAATGAGTACTATGAGGAAGACTTGGAAATTACCAATCAGAGTTCTACAGGGTACGAAGGTGTAGATGAGAGAAAGATATATAACGTAAAGACAGAGGTGGTAAATCAACATAAAACCAAGCCTCTTAGCTCCACTTCTGAAGAAACAGTATCTCTAGAATCACAACTTTCTCTTATGTATTTTAAAACCTAAATGTGCGATTTAAGAAGCTGTTTGGCTTTTTGGTCTATACCACTCACTGACAAGGTACCGGTATGGGCTGAATTGAACTTCGGCCTGCTGACAACACAGAGGACAACAGTCCAGAAACTCCCCAGAAAAGCTTCACCCCAAATGAGGTGCCCATTTTAAACTTCATGCCTAGAATACGCATTAATGAGATGCATACATCAAAGGTGCAATCAACTTTGCTCTGCAGAAGTGTGAAAGAACCACTATGCAGAAGCTTACACAGAAGATGCTTGCATAGGACCTTACCTCCAAAGGAGTCCAGATAAGCAGCTGAAGTCTGATCAAAGGGTTAAACAGCTTTGGTAAACAGAGGCCAATATAAGCATCTTTATAAGAAGCAAAATACTTTGAGCGCCAAGCTTCAAACTGTGACTTAATACAATCAATTGAGTAAAAGCTTTCCAAAACATCTTCGAAAACTTTGCTGGATTCTTTCAATATACGATCTGGTGGGGGAGAAAAATAGTAGTAAATGAATCACCTGTAATACCTCTTTCAAAAGGGACTTTGATGCTCACTGGCCTAAGCTAACTGCCCTACGAACACAACCAAAAAAGCATCACCTTTAAAAGTTCTCTTACTTCTGCCTCAAATATACAAAGCAATAAAAACATGAGTACATGAGTACTCTCTGATATACTGTTTTATCATAGGTCTTGCTTTAAACATTTCATACAATGATTTTCAGTTACCAGACATTGGACTGGTGATGAATTGGGCTGTATTCATAAAGGTAAGAGAATATTGCGGATCTGACTTCAAAGCTGACTTTGCTCTGCATGGGAGTTTGGAACAGCTGATCTCCAGGTCCCTTCCAAGCCAACTTATTCTACAATTTTGCTCAACCAAGTGCAAGTACAAAAGGGCATCTCAGATCAGCCAAATGAATCTGCCTTTCAGACAGAGCGGGTTCTGGCAGACACCATACTAAACTGCTGAACATTACATGCTGTTAGCACTGGGCAACCTCTACAAATCCTTAGCACCTTCCTCCCTTATTTTTTTGTATTTACAGTACCAATATTCTATGCAGTCCAAACCCTTTTCTCTAGATATTATTTTCCCTTCATCTTTTCTATTTCCTAGGGTTAGTTTCACTTTAATCAGTCTTTTTGGCTGCAGCCAGAGTTTTAAATGTTCAGTTACAGCAGTAACCTGCACACAACTAGCGTAACTAGTACACACAGCAAGTAGAGACAGAGCTGATGGAACATGACATTATGTCGTATAAACATATGACTTCACACTGGGGTCAAAAAGACATGCTACAAATAAAGTTAGCAGGTCCAAAGTGCATCCCTCTGTTCCATATAGCTCACTGCTGATTCTGGACTAACACGAGAGCTATGAATGATTTAAAAAAAAAAAAGCTTTAGAAATTCTATGCTTACTCAGAAACTGATGAAACTCCTACAAAACGCTTTTGTACACATAAAAGTGCCAAGTTACAAAGAGCAATTCAGCCACACTGAATTTTTAATCTAGATCATTTAACTTCGCAAAGTTAGCAAAACAACACCTGAATTAAATAAATAATAAAAAAAAATCTCACTAAGGATGGGGTATTTGCTTAGCTGCAAGCTGCACAACAGGTTGGCAAAAGAGACTGTTTTGGTCACATTGATGATCCATCAAGGAACAGTTTCTACACCTTCTCCAAAATATGGTGAAATATATGGACAGGGCTGCATTTGGATCAATTTTTTTTTTTTTTTCTGCCAAATGTTCTATATTTTGTTACATTAAGTTTCAGTAGTTTTTCTAACCTCGCTCCATGTTGAAGTTTGTAATATCCGTTGAAGTTTCCTCATCATCGCTGGAAAGACCTTCAAGGTGATCTGCCATCTTCCCAGTTTGCTCTCTTGCTTGTCTACGACGAGCTCTGAAAACAATCGGCAGTATAAAAACAGCTATTACTTCCCTCCCAGACCCAGCCCCCAGCCAAACAACAGAACCACCTAAGCCTGTTGTAATTTTTAATGTAAGGAAATCCAGGCTGAAAAAAAAACTTCCACTATGTCACCACCTCAAACAACCCACTATATTGCTGCCTCAAACAATGGAAGGAAGAGAAACCAGCAGAGACGGAATGGATTTGCTATGCTTTCTTTTCGTGATTTTTACATCAGTATCATGTAACGGTGCCTTGTTTTGTACACCTGCATGCTAAGTTGGGATATATAAGAATACCCCTGCCCAGCATACCAGCTTAAGTGTTTTCTTTCCTTTGCAGGAAAGGAGCAACCATTGCTACTTACGTTAGTACATCACACAGGAGAACTGTATTCTGCAAGCAGGCAAAGACTCCTAATGGACAAGAAATCTCAGTACTCTACCTTCTAGCTTCTCTTTCTGCAGTCCGACGCTTTACTTGTTCTTGATAGATCACTCTGTCTCGTCCAAAAGATTCAAGATTTGGTGCCATCAGTGCTTTATCTGTAAAATTACATTGAAGAAAATTAAAATGCTTATCTAAGATTTATATAAATGTGTTATAGGCAGTTTTGTAAGAGCCTTTTACCTACTTTAAATTAAGTGTAATTTGAACTAGAAAGTTGAAGTTTTCACAAAGATGCACCCAGGAGCCTGAATTTACAGGTGTAGAGGTTAAAAGAGGAAGCAGCGGAGTTTGGAAAAATCTCCACTTAAACGTCAAATAGTTTTCACCATACTTCTCTCTTGTCCCTCTCACAACAGCGTCCAACTGCATAGAAGTCAACAGTTTTAATAGAAATTGCTTAAATTGAATGTTTCCAGACAAAAAGTGCTCCTTACATAAACATGTTCACCATGTAACTTTTGAAAAGAAAATGAACAAAAAGAAAGGCAGAGAAGAGTGACCGGAGCAGGAATATATGATATTTCAGAGTTCTAGTCATAGTGCTTTCTAAGTTTATATGCTCTAGATTGCCTAAAGTTTAAAACACATCAAAATCTACAGGAAAATAAATCAGTTCCCCCTCTTTTTTTAAGTTGTGATTCATTATAGATGTTCTTGATTATAGAAAACAACACAGCTAACCAGTGAAGCTGATCAGCCACCAGCAGGCAGACCCAAGAGTGTTTCCAGTTCATCCTTTTCAGGTAAACTTTTAAAAAATGGATTGAATGTTAGCCAGTGCTCAAGTCCACCCACTAAAATATAAACATTGAAGTTTAAACAAAAGCCTACAAAAATTTCAGGAGTAAATTTACATGTTCTAATTAAATCTTTTTACAAATCCATCATTAAAAAAATTAATGATGTTCTATGTCAGTATTCCAATTCTATACCAGAACTACCAAGAGCCTTAACATACAGATGAAGCCATCATTTGTCCAATTTTTAAAATGTTACTCAAAGCTGAGCTACTTGTCTTTATGTAGAAATGAAGTAAAAGTTGTCAGACAAACTTAAATTCAGCCCTTTAGTGTTCTGAAACAGTATGAAGAAAAGCAGATTGTCTACGCCTGCAACACACATCAAATCAAAAAATCAAAGGCTGGCATCAATTTCTAGTTTCTGTGACAATTTGAGGGACAGAACTGAACTATTTCTAGACAGAGTGAAACTCACCCTCAAGACTCCCAGATACTAATTAAGATCTCTCTTTAAAACCCAGCCTTGACAATGACATCTATTCCCACCCCACCATTAAATTCCAGTCTAAAGTAATCCAATTTAAGCTTCTTTTAGGAAATATCTGTCCACCACACTGGGTTTCTAGTTCTCACAACAGCCTTTTTATGGTAAAACTGTAAGGCCTACATGTGATGTCTGGGGCTCCAAATAAAGTCCTAAAGGGAGCATGTATGCTAACCACACTGTAAAAGGATGGCCAACTCTGATGTCCTAATGCTTTATCACACTCAGTAAGTTCTATCTAATGGTATTAATAAAACTTCATCTCTGAACACACTGTGACAGAATAGGAAATGGCTTTTATTATAGGATTTTAGGTCAGCAATAGAACAGACAAGACAGCCATTTTTAAAAATGGGAAGCTCTCCAAAATAGAAAGACAACTACTATTAATAAGATATTTTACCCATTGTAACATGCTGAATAAAGCCGCCTCCAAGGAACGTATACTTCCATCCAAGTTAACATTTGTACTTTTGTAGAGTTTTACATACTGAAGAGTAATCACCAGAAGAAAACTCTTCAATGAGAATCCCCCATCCACACACTCACAGTAAGCAGCAGGTATTTTAACTGGCTAATTTTAATCTGTATTTCATATAGGGTCACTTTGTATTAGTCTGAATTTTAACAATGGTACCAGCCTCTTCCAGTTCCTTAGCTTTACCAGTTAAGGATCTGAAATGAAATATGTATGCTGCCTACAAATTAGAGCATTAGATAGAAGCCAACTCTAGCCCAGTGCTTCACGGCTTTGCAAAGAGTTAACTGTAGATGTTACAGGAAATGTATAGACTCAAGGAGGTTAAAAAGAAAAAAAGTCCTGACATAAGAGGAAAATTGGGAGTCGCATGCTACCACTACTACCACTGCCACCGTGCGTACATTTTCAGTGCTAGGAAAGAGAAAATATAGTTAAGCGCAACAGAAAGGAGAGATGAAGTCACAAGTTAGAGTGGCTTTGAGTTTAAAACAAAATAGATTAGAGAGTTTTTAATCTAAACTTCCTTCTACCAATCTCAAGAGTAAGGATAAACTTTAAGACAGTCATACTTTAAACATTTACATTTAAATTAAGCCATACTAAGTAAACAAGGTTGTTTAATGAATAATAAAAACCTTCAAGATGGACTGACTTGAATGGCTTGAAAACTCCGAAGATTCATCTTTAATATCATCTTGTCGTCTTTGGACAAGGCGGGAAGCTCGCTGTTTGTACAGCTGGTGCATTGCAGATTCAAGCTCGTTAATCAGAGGCACCTGCAAAAATATAACACACTACGTAATATCAAATTCTTCAGGTGCTTAGTTTCTGGGGTACCATACTATTCCGAAGCATAATTCTGTCATTGTACTTCTAGCACCACAAACTGTTTCCTTTTACCCATTTGTTTCATTTTGACCAGTAAATATTTCAACTTGAAGAAGCAGCATGCATTTAACAACGTTGACAGCTTTCAACTGTAGCAATAGCATTCTGAAAATAACTTCTGTTGACTGAATGAGTCTACACGGCAAGACAACCATTTTAGAGTGTGAAATGTTATTTCAAGTACTCTCCTCTTCTCTACCAAGTGTGTTACATATTGTGTTACAGTGCTTACTGTAATTTTCAGACCTCACTGTTTCCTCCCTATCTTTAAACAAGAATGTAGTTGTACTCTACGCTTCAGTGAGAAAATAACCTGACTGTATACAGTGAAAAAACAAAGCATGAATCTAACCTCATGAAGCTAGCAGGTACTGTTTTACTACAACTCTTATTAGCATATGCTGAAATATTATTACTGAAATGCAATAAAACAGTGTATAAACATGTTATGCCAACAACTCTAGCCTATCATTAGAATTAAAATGGTACAATTTGTGTGAGTTGTGCATTAAGTACAACCTTTGAACAATACAGACTTAAGTTGGATCAGACCTGCCACTGTTTTTTTNGTAAGATGCCCCTTTTTTTTTTTTTTTTTTAAAGTGCACGAAATTTTCAGTAGCAACTATAACAAAAATAGATGGTACTGTAACAACTACGAATTTCCTGACATTAAATAGCTCACTAATTCGCTGCTCACTTTAAAGTTAAAATTTGATTATTATAAATATTCAAATGCAAACCAGAACTTTTCACAATCTCTTAATTTGGAAAGGCAAGTCCTTTCGGTATAAACACTTAAGCCATATCCTCCTTACCTCCGAGACATATGCTTAGTCCACAGTCTTCCAGCCTTTTAGCTCAAGTATTTCATTGCTGCCTACCGTCCAGGATTAAGGTTTTTTTCAAAACAAAAGATAAAATCAGAACTTGTTTCCTGATGTAATTTAGAATGTGACTCAGCAGCTATTAAAGAACCTCCTCCAGTACAATATAAGATTATGAGATTATAGCTACAGGGCCATTTCAGCTATCTGAAAATGACACACAGATAGATGATCTTCAAGGTTCCTTCCAACTCTAACCATTCGATGAATCTATGAGATACTAGAAGGAAAGACATACTATCTCTTTGTGGTATAAACTGGGCTACAGGGATTTAAATGAAAGCAACTCTGCACCAACTCAAAATATGAACAACTTTCTTTTGGAGAAAACAGAGTAGCGAGAAATAGGAGGAGGGAATGTCCCAGCGCTGGAAGTGTATATTTCCGAATTTAAACCAATCTTGAAAACAGAAATAATAATTAAAAGATACTAGTTTTACTGCAGTTTACCATATAAAACATAGCTGCTTCTCTTAAGCATGTAAAGGGAATTCTAAAATTAAAAACTTAAATGAAAACTTTTTAAAGCATCCATAGAGGTTCTTCCTCTTGCCTCAGGATTAAAAAAAAAAACCCAGCTATGTATTGAGATATATGAATTCACTCAAAATATTTCCTATTTAGAACACAAGAGACTTGAAGCCATTATTCTTCTATAATCAATACTGGGGTTCATGAGTGACTGACAATTTCACTGACTACTATAAAGTTACAGCTCATTTATTGTGTTTTGTTTAGTCAATACCTTACATTCAATGTTTTGGGTTTTTTTTCCTTCGCTTTCACTGTGAACAGTGTAAGAGGAAAAGTGGAAAGCTCTCTGAACATTTAGATGACAAGGATAATTTTAACCTCCAGTCCTCCTCTCTGACACACACAGTGCATTTTGATAATTCGTTTTTGCAGGTAAAATAACAGTTCACCTAACTGTGCTGTCAAAGATAGGATCAGAACAATTTAATCTTTCTGTATCCCTTGCACATTCCTACATTCAAAATGTAAAGACATCGTTACTACTTTCTAGCCTTCTCAGAAAGCATAATTTTGACAGTAATTAGTTGTGAAGGATGTCATGCAAGCATCTTCCACTCCATTGGTTTTATCATTTATGGGGGGGGAGGGGGG
>VYZM01000528.1:88417-113299 GCA_013398915.1 Dromas ardeola | reverse complement strand
CCCGGGGGGCTTGTTTTCCACAGGCAGCTTGGCGGCAGCGGCCGGGGTGGTCCCCTCTGATGGGTTTCGCTCCCAGGCTCGGCACGGCCTCTGCTGGAAAGCCCCCGCGCCCTCCCTGAGGAGGTCTTGGCTTCTGGCATGGAGGAGGGAAGTAAAGTGGTTGTCTTCTTCGCTAGTGATATATAGTGGCGTCTTTCATGTGGCATCTTCGGGGTTCGGTTTAGGCTGGGAGCATCCTCAGATGTCGGTCGAGCCGGGTTTAGTGGCTGCTGTGTTGACTAAAAGAAAAACTGCAAGTTTGGTGGCCTTTTTAAAGACGGTCTTGCAAGTACAAGTGTTGGGAACTGGAGGGACTTCATTCCAGCCTTCTTGACGTATCAGGAAGGCCAGACTCAACCTGCAGCCCGCCTGTGCCAGTCACATTGGCAGTCTGCCCAGGAGGACATGAGCGGGCCCGGCTGGTCTCCTGCAGCCTCTCGCTGTGCAAGATCTCCTATAGAAAGCATGACGTTACTTTTGTGCTTGTTCTCGATCTGTATTGACTTCCCAAAGACATGCCAGAATTACTAGTAGAAAGGAAAACTAAATTTTCAGCTCTTACTTGCATTTTTTTTTCTAATACAAAACAATCAGCTCGGTTTCCATTCATTGGCATATGCAATAGTCATGTATCCAGGTTAAAGACTGACAAATACAGGTTGTACCTGATGCATGGAGAATGAAACCATTGTGTATATAAATATTAATTGCTATAAATATCAAATACTGTAGGGTGTTGAGTGTGGTTAAGTATGAGTATTTTACACTGGGATTTAAAACAGATTCATAAAATCACATAATTATTTCTGTAGAGTGATGCTTTATGTATCACTGCGTGTAGTTTATATGCAGACAAAACAGCTCCACCAACAGAACTAATAAAACGTGCTATGTATGCGGTATATATTTTGTATGCATTGCTCTGAAGAAATTCTGCAAGCTTCTAATACAGTACTTTAATGTGGCAAAGCCATATAAAATTGAAATTGGGAGAATCAGGTTCTTGGTATCTGCTAGAAAAGAACAGCAGAGTTGAAAAGATCACTGCAATATCGGTGCTGTGGATTTCTGCTGCACAAGTAATTGAGTGGAGGATTTTTGCCTGATTCCAGGAAAATCTCTGCCATACTTACTTGGGCACAGAAATAAAAGGTCTGTTACGTCAGCCTTATTCAAAACACTACAGTGGCAAAAGTAACCGAAACTGTAATTTGCAGTGTTAGAAAGCCCATGGATTTATTAATTTCGTGGTTTCTTCCCAACAAGGCCAGAATACATACATTCTCGGTTACTGCTGCAGGTGTGAATTTTGAGCAATAGCAGCAGCCAACCACTCCTGTCTTGGCAATGTGGAAGTACTGTGTTATTCAGCACATTTTTTACTAGAGGGCAGCAGAGCCTCAGTGAATTTGCCGAAGATCATTTCGGTTTAATTTTCACATATTTTAAAGAGAGGGTTGGTAATATTTAGAAATCAATATATTTGTGTGTGACAGCTCTATTTTATTTTTTTTTTTTACAACACTAGCCTGTGCAGGATTACTGACTATCCAGTTTGTGAAGGCAAGGCTAGTACTTTTGCACAGACAGTGGGACCATCAGATTCTTGGGCAGAAAATATGAATTATTTGCCTGTGTCTTTAATACCTTANACCTCCCCCCATTCCCCTGCCAGCCCAGCTCCAGCTCCTAACCGTTTTGTAACCTGTGACACAATCATGAGAGGTATCACTAGAAATATTTGTGATTTGGGGAGGAGGCTTACAGTTTGTTGCCAAGGTACTGACAAAGGAAACAGCGTTTTCGCAGCAGCTGATTTAATAGTTCTCTGGTTGAGTTAAATTGAGTTCAATCCCCAGCCTTCAAACACCCATGTGCTTAAATCTGTTAATTTGCAATTGCAAATAGACGCCATTAATTCGATAGTTACTGCATTGTTGATTTCAGTGGGAAAGCTCACAGTAATAGAAGGTGTGCATGTATTTAAGTATTCTGAAAAATTAAATTTTGCTTCCTAGCAAAACTGATCCGTCATTGATTGCAGTTATAGAAAAAGTCTTTCTTTAAAGTTGTTGAAGCAAATTCACTGGTTCCTTTGAATCTTGATAGCTGTTCCCTTTGATACACGTATTTTATCCCAATTTCATGTAATCCTTGCTGGCAATGCGAGACTGTTAGGACTTGCTGTTCCAAAGCCTTCATTGTACTGTATGGATGGATCCTGGCCTTAATCATATCTCATAGAATGTAAACCCTGAAGACATGGGCAAGGAGCACACTTTGGGCTGTATAAATAGTCCCGATGTGGGGCTGGCAATCTTTCTCCCCCAACGTGTCTGAAAATTGTTTGCTACCTGTCTGCCAGAAGCCTTGCCTTCCTTATCAGATGAGAGTCGTTGGATGGGGTCTTTCACCTTTCTCACAGGGGAGAACATGAGCAGATTATCACAAAAAATGAAGTCAAGTTCCCTGCATTTGGGGAAATTGCAGGCATCAGCACTCTCAATGTGCAAGAGACAGGCCTTTCCCAGGGAAAAAACACCTTTGCGAGCATGGTGTCTCACCTGTGAGGTGGCCTCTTTGCCCAATGCTTTCCCATGATGTGTGCTGTGGCTTGGCAGAGGTCACAGCTTCCTGGTCATCCCACAAACACACCTTTGATTTTGCGCTTAGGTTGGAGGCTGCCTGCATCGCCCCTCTCTGCTTTCGTAAGAGGCTGCGTCACCCAGCCTGAGCAGGGTGTTCCCAGCTCTGACCGGGAACCAGAAGACAAGGCCAGCTCAGCACTCCCAGTCTGAGTAACCTGTAACCACCTCACACCCCTTGAACCTGACAGCAGTGGGCTGTATCGGCAGGGGCACAGCCCGTAGATGGAGGGAAGGGATTATTCCCCTTGTCCCGGCACTTGCTAGGCTGCATGTGGAGTACTGCATGCAGTGTTGGCCCCCCCAGTGCAAGAAGGATCAACTGAAGTGGTCCAGTGGATTGCCGCCAAGATGGTCAGGGGGTGGCACATGTGACTGTGAGAAAAGTGTGAGGGAACTGGGCTTGGTCAGCCTGGAGAAGGGAAGGCTGGGGTTAATACATGAAAAATGTTTCCCCATGAGGACAGGCAGGCAGTGGAGCAGGTTGCCCAACGAGGTTGTGCAGGTTCCGTCCTTGGGGGACTTCAGGACCCAACTGCAGAAAACTCTGCTGCCTGGTCTCATTCCAGGGGTGGTCCTGCTTGGGGCAGGTGGTTGGACTGGAGACCTCCCAAGCTGCCCTCTAACCCGAGTGATTCTCCAGGAGGCTCAGGTTCTTCTACAGCTGGAGGTACATGGTCATGTCTTTTTCTGTCTGAGGCACAATCTTAAAACAAAATTTATCTGCAGATTTCAATTCTTAGCTTACAATGTATAAAAATAATTTGTACCGATGCTTTCTAAAACAGTCATTTCACATTTTCTTTGGTCAAGAAAACATTTACTGAATCAGTCTGATGAGTCTGTCTTACTTTAAGCACCTCCTTATAGAGTGCTATCACAGTCAGAACTGTCCATCCCATAACAGCTCCTCCTGGCCAAACCAAACGGACCTAAAAGAAGTCCTATCTCTCTCTTAGCAGTTTGCCACGCCTCTGACTACTGAATATGTTAAATAACTCAGTAAATGAACGTTACAACATAGCTCTTGTTATCTGAGGTTGAGAAAACGTCAGAGTACAGCAGGCTGGGAAAGTGCTCCGTGATACTAGAGACGTTTTCCACACTGTACGACTTCAGCAAAGAATATCCATTGAAAAGCGAGGTGTCCAGAAAAGAAATATATGCAAGCATTTGCCTGTCTTTGTTGTGCACCGCAAGCGAGTCTTCTTTTTCATTGTTGTTGCTGCTGCTAGAGATGGTTACACTCTGCTCTGGAAATCGCCCCTTGACCTTATTTACCCGGAGCTTTCTGAGTCCCCAAATGGCCAAGTATTCTGTTGGGAGAGGAGTGGTGCCACAGAAGGACAGCTTCAAATCCCACACCTTTGTGAAGTTGAGGAGCATCTCCAGCAGGGAGGTGTCTGTGAACCAAATAGTCAGGTGGTTATTGTAGGTAGTTTTTTCCATGGTAGAAGGCAGCACCGTTTTGCAGTTGCACATCAAGTTTGCCAGGCAATAATCACAATCACGGATATCCGCCGAGCAGCTGCAGTTGCGAATTGTGTTTTCCTTGGTGAAAATTAGCGTATGGTTCTTCTGACTTCTCACAAAACTGCCAGTGATGTGTATGCCAAGGAAGCCAGCCAAAAGGAGAGCCAGCCAAAAGGAGAAAGCAGAGAAGGGTATTGGCTTCATTAGTACTGGTGCCAAGCTGCCAAGTGTCTCCTCCTTTTACTCAGTGAATTATATCACTTGGCTTTACCTACTGAGGAAAAACAAATTCTTTATTATACTAAAGACCACTTAACGGTTCATATTACTTTGCTTTTCCCACTCGTTATCTGTCACATCTATTCAGAACCATATTGCAGTTTTGCAGGTTGCCCTGCATTAGAGGGGAAGCACAGCTACACTGATTAAGAAAAACGAATTGTGACTCATGTTTGGGATTCTTCTTTCACTCCTCTTTTGCTCTAAATGGTTTCGTCTGCTTATGGGACAGCTTGGACACCCTCTTCTCTAGCCAGGCAGCTGCTCAGCCTGCCCACTGTGAAGGTAAGGGCAGGACTCCTCTTGCTCATTTCTCCTTTCTGATTTCTCATTTTCTGCTTCCCAACAGATAGGGGTGACGGATGACCCAGTTCTCCACTTCACCGAGTGAGGCAGTCTGAGAAGGGCTAAAGACAAGCGTTTTGTTTTACGCCTGAACTGCTAAGTAAGGGTTGTGATAACCTTCCCTTTAAACTGCGTGTGGGATATACTGGGCAAAGGGAAAGAAAGGGTGGCTAAGGGCAGAAGCACTGCTGGATGCAGCACATATCCTAAGCTGGGTGGTATGCTGATGAAACCTGCTTTTGATCCATAGGAAGCTACATCTGCTCCAGCCTTAGCCTGTAAGTTTTGGGGACCAAGGACCATCTCTTATTGTGTCTCTGCATAGCAACTAGCATAGGTTAGATCCTGGCTTCGTTGGTTGCTCTGCCCCCTTTCATTTAACCTGGCAAAGCAAAGTAGCACCTCCATGCATGCTTATGACAATGGACCGAGTTCCCATCCCAGCCATGCTCCCCCTCAAATGGTTGGGAGCATGTTTGGTGGGGAATTTTGGATTCTCAGCTAGCAGCCCTTTGGTTTTCAGAGCAGGGCTGGATCTTAGCAGGAGCTTCTGGGTTCTCCTGGCATATTATAAGGTGATGGTGCAAGCAACGATGCAGAATGTCATTTCTCAACACAAATTAGAAGGTGTTGGAAAGTTTGTCTGATTTGAATGTAATTGTTTTGAAGCACCAAGAGACACTAGTGCCAAATTTTGACAAAAGGTGGCAGGTCCTAGTGAAGGCAGCAGTAGGGCATGCATTGGGCAGAATTTGGTCCTTAGCACGTGAAAAGATTGATCCATGTCTGGAATCCATGTCTCCAGCACCTCAGAAAACATGGCAATACACCTACAGTTTTGGAGAAACATATCAGATAAACAGGAAAATAATAAAAACAAAAGGTGGTTTTGTCTGTTATTCAAATTTCCATCATTAGGCAGTGGGATCCTCTGCTATAAACTTCATGGTCATTTAACTGGCAATTAAAGGAAAGTGTCTTTAGGAGCACACTAAAGTTCTCTTAATCATTAGCACTATCATCTGCATGGTAGTTTACCAGGTATGTGATTTAGACCTAAATGTTTTAAGCTCAGTTCCTGATGAAAATTCAAGTGGCACTGTCCTTTGACTAATATTAAATTTAAAAAAAACCCACAAAGCACAAAACTGCATCTTGACAGAACAGTTTGTGTCCTGCTTTCCATATTTCTCACTTACAGAGGATATAGTACTCTAGTCTGCCTTTTTGCTTTGAAATTCAGTCTCCTGTCAATGAATGTGTAGAAACTGTGATGGTTTGTAAATGACCAGGACTTTGCCATCCATGGGAAAAGGATGAAAAAGGGGAGTTACGTGAACACGGGAGAAAAATCTGCGCATAAGAAATGGTGGACCCTGGGCCAGACTTTACCACCGGATCTTTTCCAGGAATGAGATCTTTAGCTTGTCATAGACAGTTGCATGAAAACTTCAGCTCATTGCTTAACAGCAGTCGAAAAGTAATTAAGTTGTTAAGATGTAATAGGAAAATGATGGAAAAAAGGAGACGGTGCTGTTGAGCTACTGCATAAATCACTTGTTTGCTGACACTTGCCTGTTGTGTGCAGGTCAGATACCACCATTTCAGAAAGGATGTCACAGGAGTGGAGTTCAGAGAAGAGCAACAAGAGTGGTGAGATATGGAAGGGCTTCCCTTTAAGTAAGGTGGGACTAGGTAAGGTAGAACTGTAGGTGGGAAAAAGGATGGTTGAGGCAAGATATGGTGGTGACCTATAACAGCACTAATAACACAGAGATGGTGGGTAAAGATCAGTTTTTCACTGCTTCTTCCAAGAAAAAGAGCAAGACTATTTTTCTCAAATAAAACCAGTAGGGTCACAGCTGACTTGTTGATCCTTAGCAAAGGATTTTGGGGTGCAAAAAGTTTTCACAAATTCAAAGCAGGACTGGATAAGTTCAGTGAGGAGACGTCCACTGCAGTTATCATGTACACAGGCGCCACACCTGGCTACAGAAGGCTCTGTGCTGAAAATAGTTGGATGCAAAGAAAGTTACAGCAGTAAGTATCACATGTTCTTGTCCTATTTGAAATCTCTCCTATGCACCTTCTTACGGCTGCACGTGGAGATGGCTGCTTGACTAGATGGATCTTTGGTGTGACAGATTACAGTCATTCTTATACAAGACCTATAAGAATGCATGCAAATAAATAGTGTAATTGCATGCAAACTGACTCAAACGTGATTTAATTCTGTAGGTACTCCCTGAATTTAGTGTGTTGCTTTTCTAAATGGAGGATTACAGACATTGTAATGCTTAAATCAAATATTTAAGCCATGTTGTGGAACATACCAGAAATACCAGTCCCACTGTTAGCTAATGTTTAACTTCAAAGGTCAGACTTATCCAAGCTGTAGTTGTTCTGGTATCGTTACTGCTAGATTAATTTGGTCTCCAGTATCTAAGCATCTAATCATGCATCACAATGAAAATCCTATTACTAAACCTCCACACTGTGCTTATTTTCTCAGCCCTTCACCATGGCTAACAGTTGTGATAAGTCAGAAACCTGTAATATCACCTCTATTCCACAACTCAGTGAAATTATTTGGATTTATCTGTTTTGGAGGTAATATTTGCAAGAAGAATTCCTAGACGATGTTAACAATATGAGTTTGAACTAAGTAAAAGAGATTTTAATTGAAGACTCAGAACTTCTGCATTTCAGACTCCCACCTGTGTCAAAAGGGGTGATACTGCTTTTTCCATATAACATGTGAGGACTTAATAGTCATAAAACATTAGAATAACATACTTTGATGCATCCTCATTAGTTTTAACTCTTGATTCCTTTTCATATTTTTTTTTCAGTACCTGAAGAGTGGAGATCCTTTAGTTCTCTACTGTCTTGCAGCCAACCAAAGAAAATTCTCTTTCAAGTTTAGCTTAGCTGATAGCACTGGGGCTTCATCCATCAAAATCCAAACAAAATTCTAAATCTTGGCATTCCAGGAAATGTTATCTCCAGAAATACTTGCTATCCTCTTCTGCTCCCTGCAATGCAGAAACATTCCTATCAATTCCATTCTCGGTATTTAGTTTCTGTGTGGTTTTGGTGAGTAGTATGCAAGCAGTGAAATATATGTTGCACGTTGTCTGTCCATGAAATGTCCGAGTCATCTGCAATGCACCTTTACTTAAGCGACCAATTATCTACAGAAAAATGTGCATTATAGGGCTCTTAATCAAATTATTTTGCTGTCTGCACTGGTTAAGGCTTGGAAAAAGGTTGGCTTTAATTTTTAGGGGTGGGAGGAGCTGGCTTGCGAGGAAGAAGCGAGGTAAATCATAGATAAAACTTAACCATGCTAACTTGATGACTCTGAATTGTATCTTTTTGAATTATTAGTGCTGTCAAGGCGCTGTTAGGAGGGAGGGGGTCACAACTTAGCAAGAGGTTCTTTGCAGTAAAATTCTGGGCAGAGGTCTTTAGCTTGTCTTCTCTAGGAGTGGCTCAGAAGAGTCTGAGTTTCAGTAAGGAAGGTAAGAATGTGAAGCAATAGTCGCAAACATGGCAGTTGAGGGACAGGACTTTGCCAGGGTAGAAGATGTGGGGAAAAGAAAGAGGATCAAAGAAGAGCATCAGTCTGAAAAACAGGGTCAGGGCCTGAACATATGCACCTGCAGGACGACGTCTTGTTATTATGAAGCAAAATGCTTGAGGTAATTTGAGTTTAATCATTGAAAGGACTGAAACACAGATTTGTTAATGTTGGTGTTTTTTTAACTTGGTGTGTTGATGTCATGGTGAGCTACACAAAGAATAAACCTTTTGTCTCTCAGGAAGTACTTTTGAAGTTGCAAAAGCTAACAGAGTTATTTTCAAAAATCTTCATCCTTTGCAGAGTCTCTTTATATTTTGGATTGCTTGTAATGCAAAGATGCCTTCAGTAGGGCTCTTGGGGATACACAAAAGCCCTTTGTTGTAATACTGCCATTAAGCTAAAGAAAATATGGGGTGATTGTCATGCCTAATGTGTGTCTCTGTTCTCCGTCATCTCCAAATTTACAAAGAACGATGGAATATCTTCATAAAACTGGAGAATTTGGGCTGTGGGATACATATTTCCACCATGCTCTCTCTCCGAGCATTACCCACTCCATTGAGCTCACTAAAATATTTTTAGATAAAATCTATAGAAACCCAAAGAATGCATCAGATCGTGCTAAATGTTACAAATTTCCATACAATTTTCTGGGGAAAATAGGTGGGTATGCCGCCTTTTCTTCCCTAATTTTCAAATCAAGACTTCCAATATAATCAGTACATATTCAGAGACTAAGCGGCAATCTCATCATATGCATTTAATATGCATGTGTTCGACTAGTTCTGCAACCTTCTTCCTTGATTATGGCTAGGAGACAGCATTTCAGTGGTAAAACAATCCAACAGACTCAGTCTATGTCTTACTCGTCTACTATGCTACCAACTTTGGCAAAAGGAGGCTTATCATACAGCTATGAAGAAAACAGCTATGGTGGTGTTTCTACTTAAAGCTTTAAAAATCTATAGCTTTTTAAAGACTCACCCACCTGATACAATGGATTTTACAACTTGTTTCCTTAAGCTGTTTGATATTTCCTTGCATAACATAGCATAGCAGGTATAGCGGTCCTATAAAAATGATATAAGCATTTTTCAGCTTTCCAGTTTATACTAGAAGATTGCTGAACTCAAGAAACGAGAATGGTATTTCAAGTCTGAATTTGGCAAATTATCTGAATGCTCTTCCCTCAGAGATGGGTAACCAAAACCTACCTGCCTTTATGTATCTGTTCTGGTGCAAAAACTAACTCCCTTTTCTACAGAAGCTCAAGCTAAGAAGGAGCTGGTCTGCATTTTACTTCCATATAATTGCTCAATTCAGCTGTTTTAAACAGTCAGTCTTGTCCAACCTTATACCCAATATTCATCAGTCCTTGAGTGTCTGGAGTAATAAAGATGGTAACACATTTTCATACCAGAAGTGATTGAACTTGTTCATTAACCAGTTGCAGTGAGCTGATTGATAAATACATTTTGATGAAAACATAGAATGGCTCTGGAGCGTAAACATGGTATGCGCTGTAGGAGTCTTGTGCTGTTGTTGAAGATCCAGTTTAAACTTTTGAGTAAAAGAATCTAGAGCTCTACCAGGCTGCAAGATGGCCTCCAGCAGAAGTGATACCACCTTGGGTTCATCTCTTTGTCCAATGCAGCAAAGAAATAATTTGTCCAAATGGATGATGATTTATCTAACAACACAGTCTCTTCATGATGGTATTATTTCTAACAACATCCCAACCAACTATGTTTCAAATGAGGCATAAGTAGGATATAATAACATGCCCTTCACCCAACTGCACTGATACTTTTTCTAAGTTGGTCTTATACAGTCAGCTAACAATTACACAGTGTTTTGAAATTATGCACTGTGATTGCAGCTTTTCCTTTTATCAGTTACTGGTCAGTTTTTGTTACAGCTGCAAGCTTCAACAAATCCACCCCCTGCGCAGGTAAACTGGAGGTGAAGTCTTCTTTCCTTCCCTTACCATCTTTACATAGCCCAGTTTTGGAAATACAATTAGAAGCAAAAAAAAAAGAGGCGAGTAAAGCTAGTAGATAAATAGCTGCTGGGTTATGTCCCCCACACCACCTTGCTGTCCAGAGTCACAGTGTGGTAAGCATTTAGTGTTTGAGAATGAAGTGGAAAATTAAATAAGTGTATGAGAACGACTCAGTGCCTTGAATAGCAATTAGACTGTGTTGCCCCAGAGGTCTTTCCTTATGCCTGCTTTTTCTTATGCCTGGATAAGCAGTCACCCAACTTCACTGAGCTGTGGTAGGGTACCACTACGCCATGGGAATTACTGATAGTTGATCCAGTTCTCCTCCAAGCAGCTGACAGTGTTTTTCCAGTGGTTACCTGCCAATTATAGCATTAAAACACCTCGGAAGGTTTTTGAAGTGTGGATTTTGGTTTCTATGAATTGAAGAGACACCTCAGTTCAGGTATCAGAAGGCAAAGATTCAGCGATTACAAAAACCATACTGATAGAAACTCTGCTACTGCAAGGGCTTTCTGGGAAATGGGAAGGTGGAAGTGGGATATGTTAAAGATCAAGAGATTGATGATTATCAAGACGACTTTGATGATTGGTATCATCTTCTTGATTTTCATCTGGAATTTAAGCTTCCTGAAGTCCAAACTACCATCCAGTTTTCCTCGTAGACTCCTGTAGAAAAGTCTTCCTTGACACTGAGGGGAAGCTCTTGCATCACCCCAAATTAGAGAACTTTGTGTTATAACCAGATCTGTTTAACTGAATACTTGGAGAACAGGGTCTAAGCACCAAGAACAATTCCATAACAACTAAATAGATCTATAGTAAAGCATGTCTAGGAGTACCTGGACACACCATCTAAACCCCAGAGCACAGACTCAGCAGATGCAAGTGGATGAGGAAGACACCCCAGCAGCCCGTATGGTGGAACAAGGAGGTGGCTGTGCATGAAGGAGACAGCTGTAGAGAGAAGAAGGGGGGAAGGTGGTGATAAGGGGCTGGGTGGAGGAGAGGCAAGTGCAGCCCAGATGGAGGGATGGAGGAATGAAGGAGGAGGAAGCCTTCCTCAGGAAATCAGGAAGCTCTTTAATAGGGCAGAACATACAGAGAGAGTACAAAACTGAGGTCCTAGGGCAGGTCTTTTTGCTAACTTTACAGGCATATCTTGACAGAAAGTAAAAGAAAAGGAACAACATTTCTCTAGAAGAGCCACCCATTCTGCTTGTGCTTTGGCTTCTGATTTGTGTGGTTTATATCCAATCCAATATTTGTTCAGTAATGAGCTGTTCCTTCCATGCAAAAACTGGAGAAAACCAAGATGCCAGCAGCTGCTTCGGAATCCCTCCAGCCTCTCCAGTCCCTCCAGCCTGCAGTGCCGGCCTGGGGAGTGGGGAAGGCAGCCACTGCTTCGGACCCAGGATCTCTGTGATAGGGAGAAGAAGAAGCTGCATTCACTGCTTAGCAGCAAACAAAAATCCTAATGATTTTAGGGAAATTTTACTTGCTTCCTGTAGCAATAACCTGCTTCTGAAAAAACAAATTTGGGTGATCTAAATCTAGCAAATCTTTTGTTCATTTTTGTCCTGAGTGGGGGACCTTTCAAGGGAAAATCGGACTAGACATAGATACCAGCAGAAAATGATTGCAGTTTGATTGCTTCAGCTATATATGGTTTTGGATGTGTATCCTCTTTCCAGCACCGAAACTCCAGTTTTATTACATGTTATCCCAAAAGTTTTCTAGCACAAGATTCTGTCCCCACTCCTTTGTCTTTGCAGGTTTTGATAGCTAAAGGAGATTTTCAATGCTTATTTAGTAATAGTGTCATTTCAGGTTTCTGAATTTGCTTTGATCACTATTTTTTATTTTCTTTTTTTTTGCTAATTGCAGATCTGTGTATTAAGAAAACTGCAAAAAAGCAATAAAAAGCCTTTGACTGTTGTGTGAGAATGCTACTGTCTCAAGGAAAGTTAATCCTATTCAATGGAAGTCCCAAGCCTATACAATTAATTTCTTCACAGGGTGCTTTCTTCCATTCTCTATTCAGAAAAAAAACTAATTAAACCCCCTCATTGATCACTTGTGTTAACATGTGCCTATGTGAAAGTGCTGTATTAAGCAAAGAGGAGCTTAAATCCATATAATCTTGTGCAGCTTGAGTAATGTACACAGGATGAATACCAAAACCACCCAATTTAGATCAAAATAGCATGAAAGGCTGGACCAAAAGCATTTAGAAGAACTAGGAAGACTGCCTCTTTCTTTTCCTGTTTGCATGCAGGTATGGGAGAGAGGGAGGGAGGGATGCGTAAAAAAATTACATTGCATTTTGGCATGAAGATGGGAGGAAGGAGGTGGGTACAGCAGCTTAACTGGGCTGGCCTCAGCAAGGCCAATGCATTACTCATCTGCTGTGCAGAGACCTCAAAAGGGAGACAGGGGAAGCCCCAGGCTTGCCTTCATCTGTGTACTCTTTCAATTATATTTAATACCGGTCTAATCTGTAAAATCTTTGTTGAAAAAGGGGTTTTTAAAGACTGCACAGGGCTACAGTTGGGTGGCTGTGCTGTGTGCACATCCTGACTAACTGGAGGTGTTTGAAGTGCAATTTCTTTGGCATTTGAAAGAGTAAACTGAACTCTTTTTTCCTTTCTTTTTTTTTTCTTTCTTTTTTTCTCCTTTTTTTCCTTTTCTTTTATTTTCTCAAAGATAATGCTAATAATTTGCTTGAAAGCCTATCTGATCTACTGGGAAAAACCCCCCACCTTTTATTGTTAAATTGTAACTGAAAAAAATAACACCTCTGGTTTGCAGAGAGGTGTGCACATGAGAAAGGGTGAGGATAGCTTTTAACATGTACGGAACTAAGCAGGTATTAAAATACAAGATTACAGGAGAAAGTAAAGGGCTATGTAAAATGCAGAGAGTCAGCCCTGTAATAACTCTAATCTGACTCTTCGCTGCAAAACAGCTACATTATCTGTCCAGAAAGCCCTAGGGAGGCTCAGGCCTTGAGGGAAACAAAATGCTGGATTTGACCTTTTTACTCTGTGGGAGTTTTAAGAGTTCCCTAAATGGGCTGATGGCAGAGAGAGAGGTATTTATTTTCCTGTCTCTTTGTTTAAACAATTGCCATATCTACTTAGTTACTCCACAGATAAATGTAGGAAAACAACCTTGTGGTAAAAGCTGATGTTCTACAGACTTCCAGGCTGCAGTGTGATTCGTGCTTGCTGTTAATAACTTGAAAATTGTATTTGCCTTTGCTTGTGCGGCAAAACCCTGGGCTGCTGTCGTTAGGCTGAGCCACCAGTGATGTAGTGGTGGTGCCGTCAAGTGTAGCGGAACAAGTTCCTTCCCAGCGATGATAAAAATGCAGGATAAAATAGGCAACTCTGTTTCATTGAACTTGAACAACACACAGACCCTTGAAAATGTTCCCATATGGGTATTTTGGTATTCAGGTGTACACAGGCTCCGGGGCAGACAATTCATCTAAAAACACCTCTGCAAAATCATCAAGCCTGTCTATCCTATGCAAAACTTCTCTCCATACTGGAGGCAAATGTTACAGCAGGGAAGATTGTGACATGTAACTGCAGGGAGGCAGATTAATAGGAGAAAACTCAAAGGAAAGGAGGAAGTCCTGTCCTCCCAAAGGATTGGGAGTGGTGGTACCTCCCTTTTCCCCGTGGATGAAGGTCACCCTCGGCAGGTCACAGCCTGATTATTCCCAACCCTGAGAGAGCAGAAAGGAGGGATGTGTAAGGCCTTCATTTCCATGCCCCGCTTCACACATGCAGTCTGTTCTTTTCCTAATAAAGAGCGGGGGACCAAGATGGGTGGCAGGATTTGCTTTGCCAGAACAGACCTGGAGCTATTCCAGCTTGGAGGTGGGCAGAGTACATGCTGTCCGGGAAGGCTGACACACACTGATCTGGGTATTCACCTTTGAATTGCACCAGGATAAGCATTTACATCAATGAAAAGTGAGACGAAAGTGGTATAAAGCTCTGCCAACTCGGGAGGAGAGCACTGTCCTGCAACTGCTTTACAAAGCAGCTCAAACATACCTTACCCACTCGAGCACCATAGGCAGGATTTGCCATTACAGCTGTGTAACTGGATTGAAATCAGTGGTATAAATCTGATCTAATACAATGGAAAATCAGAATTTTATTTCTAGCAGTGCCATTATGGCAGTGTGTCTCCATCCTGCCTGCTAGTACAACCTAGGACAATAAGGACTGCAAGTCCCAGTTTTCTATTAAGTGGTTATGAAGTCCTTTAAGAGTCTCAGAGGGAAGGCATTACAGAAAAATAAGTTTCTTCCTGTTGATATCTAACCAGGCAGCTATTCCAGACTCTTGACTGCTGGATATTTCCCTGCAGTGCCTTCTGCAGCTTTCAAATAACAGAAGTGCTAACACCTTGAACTCTTGTCCTCATGCTTATAAGAGAGCCCTCTACCAAAAAGGTGTCAGGAATACAAAACCATGCCCTGCCTTTCTGTTAAAGAGAAAGCCCAGAGTATACAGTTGTATGTTACACTGTGAAGAGATCTTACTTCTACTCTAAATTATAGATCAGTGCTTTTCAATAAGTTCCTTGTTCACTTCTTGAACAATCTAGCCTTTTGCCTTCCAATAGGCTAATTTCATTTATTTTTGTAAAAGAGAAGCCTCAGCAAATAAAATTTCCATCATTACTGGTGCTGACTCTGAATGCACTGAATGTATGTGAGCTACAATGTTAGGGGGGTTGTGCTTCCTGTGATTTAAAGTCTGAGTATTGGGAAAAAAAAAAGTATATACATGCATAAAGCCTGAATTTATATGCTCACGAATGCACGAGTGCATCGCATTTTCATACAACAATAATTGTAAGGTATGTGCAATCAAATCCCTCTTTATTCATCTGTCCTCAGGAAGGAACACCTTCTGGGAAGTCAGGTGTCCCGAGGATGGGTGGTCAGCACTGCCTGAAAACCAGAGCTATCCTGGGTGGCTCAAGCTGAGTACTTGAACACTGAGGTACTAATAATAATTTCAAAACCACTTTTCAAAATTCTCATTTTTTTAACATCAACCCAACTACTGCCTGGAGCAAGGGTACTTACGCTGAGCGTACTTCAGGAAAGAAAGCGTGACTGCAACTTTTTGTTATTATTTCCCAGTGCTCTTCCTAACCTGACCTGCATAAAAGTTCAAGTTAAGCATTACACTAAATTAAAGATCTGCCAAGCCCAAAACGTAATGCTTACTTCATGAATGAAAAAGGTACAAAAAGCGCACTTTAACACTTTATTTTCTATTGTTCGAATCCTACATTAAGAAAAAAAAGATGTGAGAGGAGAAAGCTGCAGGGTAGAAAGCTGTTATGAAATGTTAATGGTGACTAAGCAGCTGGAGATTGAAACTCAGGAGTAGGGCCTCCTGGTGCCGGGTGTCTCGGCTCCCGTTCACTCACTGGGATAGTGGATGTTGTCGTTGCCATTGAGACCCCAGAGCTATAGAGAGACGGTGTATTTACTTTGTTGTGTCCTTCCTGTATCACTGGCTTGATTTACAAATTAAATGGCAAAACAAAACACAGGTCTAAAACACAGGTAAATTAAATGGCAGAATAAAACACAGGTCCTAGCTGCTCTTTCCCTCATCCTCCTCTTCCACTGCTCTTCTCAAGGCAGTTTTAACTGAATAAAATGACTTGACTCCTGTCAGCTGGAATAATTCCCACCAACACTTCTGTCACCTTTAAAGATTTGCCTAAAGAAGTATTTGCAACACGGAGTAAAATCATTCCACCGTGCTTTGTGGTTATTATTCATAGAGCTGTTAATTATTACCTAAGCCATACAGATACAGCGTATAAACAATTGCAACATATGAAAGACAAACTTTGCAGAAGCTGTTATTTCACCGTGATTACAAAATAACAAATCTGAAACAAAATACCTGCCAGGAACAGAGTTACTGGCAAGGAAATAGTTGTGCTGGAAGAGAAACGGCCTTATTCATAAAAATACAAGCTATTAAACGTTCCTCGGTTATTTACCCCGCCTCTTTTAGAGCCGAAACAAAGACAGCGACTTACTCTTTCTCCGGATGCCGGCGGATGGGTTCGTCACCCTCCGGCTTCCCGCTTGGCCGAGCTTGCGGAGTCCGGGATGCTCGGCTGTGGCTGGCAGCGGGGTCAGCCTGCGGGGCAGGCGGCAGTGCCTCCTCTCCCACCCGCTGCTGCTCTTTTATGTCTTCGCAGGCCGGCAACCCATGACGTTCCCCTGACAACCGGGAGAGCGGTCCAAGGTCTACCCCCGATCATTAACGCCACGGCGGCAGGATCTCCCTACCTGTCTTTATTACTGCTGCTCCCACGCCGCCGGGTGCGCCGTCGGACACGGAGAGCTCGCCTGGAAAAGCTCAGCCTCCCTGCTTGCTCTTGGAAGGGAGCTGGGGTGTAGCCGAGCAGTGGGAGCTGGTGGCCCGTGTTCACAGGGAGATGGCCAGCCTGGTGCGCAGGGAGGGAGACGGGACCTCTGGTGTGCTGTGCTCCCCTCCCGGCACCGCGCTGGCCCTCCGTTTGGGGAGACCTGTGACCTTCCCCATGGGGCGGATTCTGCTCTGCCGGCTTTCCGGGGGCTTTGTGTGTAGGTTTAAAACAAAAAACCCAGGTCCTGTTCGAAAGCCTACTTGTCCAACTGGAAAGAGTGACTGGAAATTTTCATTTCACAACCTAGCAGAGGCTCAAACAGAGGCTCAACCTCAGCAAAGCTTGAGAGCAATGTGGCTCTCAACCATGGCTCAAACACTGTGGATGCTTCTCCATGATCCAGCATGGAAAACAACATCTTTGTGGCATGTTTTACAACGCTGTCGCCGCAGGAGAGTACCTACCAAAAGCTAGAATCTCTACAGCTAGCCTGGTACTAACTAGCCCGAATAACCAGTGGGGCTATTTGCAAGGACAGGCCAGTCATAAGCGGCTTCATACGGAAATGCAGTAGGAGAATCCTAAAAAAGCGATGATGCAACATGCTGTGGCGCAAAGGTATTCTGGCAGGGCACCTGCAGGCAATGAAAGGTAAGAATTGCTGTGATTCAAATGAAAAGGTATTTGCTGCTTTTCCAAAAACAACGCCTGGCCTTTACATGCCCAAGAGCCCTCTGGGAACTGCTGGTTATGCCCAATCCAGAGAAGTATTTGGGCATTTTATCGTCACTGAAACCAAAAGGAGTTAGACACTAAAATGCTGCTGTGATTCAAGCCCTACCTACTCATTTACGAGACGTATTCCATATGCAAATGTAAAAGAAAAAATCCAACCAATTATACTATCGATATTTCAGGCAAATTGTCCGATTTGTGAATTTGGGATTAGGGTCCCTACTTTTTTTTTTTTTGCCCTGGAAGAGCTGGTGGGTGAGAAACTTCAGCCCCACCTCGCCCTTTTTCAGAATTGAAGGAGCAGTAGCTTGCTCTCTGCCCACCAGAAGTCCGTTCAGATGCCTGAATTTGCAAGACACCCATTCAGCTCCTGAAGGAGAGGTGCTCTGGGGAACCCAGTTTTGTAATAAATGCATGGGCTGGGCATCAGGCAAATATGAGGAGCATATAGGATCTGTTCACTAGAGTTCTTCTCTGTTGTTAATGATACACAATAAGAGACACTTTGCCTTACTTGTATCACTTGTAAGGTAGCGGCGAATTTGACTGTGTACACTTATCAGAAATTCTGTTGTATTTCAGGATAAACTCCACTTTAAACTGATTTTGGCCTTCTTGGATGCATCTAATAGGTGAAGACCTTTCTTCCCTCTTTGCTTCAAACCATCCTTAGTTTTATGTTTTCCTTCAGGGCTAACACAAAGTGCCTTTATTTCTGGTAATTTCAGTCTTTCTTTGGTCCATTGAGTATTGTCAAGTAACTTAAGAAAGGGTCTGGCTGGCAACCAGCTCCATAGCCCAGCTATGGAAACTGAACGAACCTGGTTTTGTCACCTGTATGCACCTCCACGCCAAGGACCTGTTACCAACAGGTTTGGAGGAACTCTGAATGAACATCCTCAAAAAAGAGCATTATTTGCCCTTGTCATTCAACAGCACAAAACATGAGAAAAGGGTGAACCAATAAAGAGTCTTCCCTTAACCCGACTATAATCTTTTCTTGCATGATATTATCATCTGGCACAAGCAAATAGAAAATGGTAGGTTGTTAAGGCTGGGTCATCCTTCCTGAGTTGACCCTGGGGCAAATGGATACAGAATTTGATGTTGAGTTACTGCCAGCTTCTTGCCCTTCCACCTTGACACACCATATTGCTTGTTTATGTTGCTACTGCCGTGTCATGGCACAAGGAAAAAAAGGTCCTTCCATTGAAGGACCTCACTGTGAAAATATAAGATGCTGTCAATTATAAAAACATGGTTTATTAAAGGTTATTGGATTTTTCTCATGCTTTTTGTTTGTTGCTTTCATATACACTACAAAATGTGCATGCCATTCATGTTAACTGTGAAATAGGGTTTTTTTTCTACTCTAGTGAATTCTAAAGAAGTTTTTTATTGCAATGCCCAAGAGTTTGTTGTTCAAGAAAAACAAGATGAGGCCCACAGTCTTACAAGTGATTTCATCTTGCTGCTGAGAACTTGCGGACAACGTCTTTATTAGACATCACCTGCATAGAGGTTGATGTTGCAACTTCACATTATAGGTGGGAGCAATGGGAAGCTCTGGTCAGGACTCATTTGCCTCTCACACACTTGTGTCTGCACATACAATTTTTGACATTTTGAAAAAGTTTGCTCATCTTCTTCACTCCCAGCTATGCACTTAATGAGGTACAGAGCCGTTTTTTGCATCCCTGTCTCTTCAGCCATTACCACTCAGGAGTCTGTTCCACTGTCTGAAAATTTTTTTCCCTTCTATCAAGTTGGATCCTCCTGTATTTCCCACTGTCTCTTGCTTTCCCATTGTGCACCTCAGTAACAAACCTAGCTCTATCATTTCAATGACTTCCCAATAGACATGAGGAGGTAGCTATTAGATCCCCCCATAGCCTTCTTTTCTCAAGGCTGAACAAACCCCATTCCCTCTGCCTCTCCTCACAGGACAAGTGCTCCAGCCTTGACCACCCTGGTGGCCCTCTCCTGACCTTGTCCCAGTTTATTGATGCCTTTCTTGTACAGCGAATCCCACAACTACAAGCATTACTCCAGAGGCAGTCTAACAAGTGCCGAGTAAATGGGGAAAATCCCTTCCCTTGATCTGCTGGCTGTGCTTCTCTTTAAACATCCCAGGATGCTGATGGCCCTCTCTGCCGCTGGGGACGGCTGCTGGCCCACGCTCAGCTTGCTGTCAGCCCAGACCCCCAGGGCCTTTTCTGAAGAACTGTCCCCAACCAGGCAGTCCCCAGCCCTTACCATAGCAAGGGGCTATTCCCTCCCGCGTGCAGGATTTGGTAGTTGTCCTTGTTGAATTTCCTGAGGTTCCTATCACCCTTTCTTGCAGCCTGTTGAGGTCCCTCTGAGTGACAGCCCAGCCCTTGAGCACATTGACTTATCCCCCCAGTTTGCTTTGTTTGGTATTGAACTAGTCACCACAGTCCTTGAGCTCAGCACAGTGTTTGTTTGCCTCAGGCTGCTGTATAGCTTCAGCTCTGGAAACGTTAATTGTCAGACCCAAGCGTGTGGAGGATACGGTGAAACAAACTGCTGGTAGCTTCAGGTCTATGCTAAAAATGCTGAGAATTTCTATGAAGTGAGATTTCAGTACCCAGCTATAGCTACGCAGGGGAGGCAGCTTTCAAAGTCTGTGCTTTCCCTCTAGAGATCCTTTTTATAAGCTGCTTCTCTCGCAGGGGGAGAGGGAGGAGGAGAGATGGTGGCTGCAGAACAGCTTGGTGCAAGGTGCACGGCTGCCATCCTGTGGCACCCAGCCCACCCGTGGGCTGCTGCAGGGCACAAGCCAGGTCTCCAACATCTACTAGTACCAGTTATTAAGATCTGAATTGGAGTAACATCTTCTGTGCCCAGCTAACATCATACTGCTATTCATACAAGCTGCTGTACAAACTGAGAGTAGGCCCCTGCCCTGAAGGGTCCAGAAGGGACCCAGGAGGAGCTCCTGAAATCACGCAGTAGAGTGGAGGGGACACGGTGGGAGGGAGGGAGGGAGGGGAGGGGGCTCTGCCATTTAAATGATAACACCTTTTCCTTCATGTCTGCCTGGAGTATAACCCTTGACGATAAGCTTTTCCTGCCCACACGGGAGAAAAGTCTCACTATTCCAACTAAGTCTCTGAACTATGTAAAAACTAAAAAAAACCCAAACTGGTGAAGAGTTCATTGGTTCAGTTGTACCTTCCTGCTCCACAGAGACCGCCCACATTGCTGTCCTCTAGCTTTGGAGATATTAGCTGACTCTCCTGGACACCTTAAAATGAACCACTGAAACCCAGAAAGGCAAAGCTTGAAGAGATCTGAAAACCTTGTATACTCCATTCCCTAGGCTGTAAACAACTTCAGATCATCTTTTTAAAGTCTTCACTTAAAGAGATTCACATGCCTTCCTGTTTAACTTGTTTCGGTATTCAATCAAACTTAGCGTTAGAAAGTTTTCCTGAGTATATAACCTGCAAATAAAGTAAATTCTTTTTTTTCCCCCCTCAGTCTTGGTAGACCACATATTTTAAAAATAAATTTTAAAATGGTAATTTTGAGTCTTCCCTTTTCTAGAACAAACAGCTCTGTCACCTTGTGCTCCTAAGCCGAGTTGCTAGACTTGACATTGCCAGGATGATGGCTGAAATCCAGCCCAACCTTTAGCCTTCCTTAAGCCTTTTCCCTCTGACTCCCTGCATCTAGCAGGGTCACTGCAGCAGGAACGTGCCCTCTTTTCTACCTGTGGGTAGCTCTCTGCTCAGCCAAGGGACAACCACGAGAAATCACCAATCCCCATAGTACCATAGTCCATTAGACAGTGATTTCTTCTTCTCTTAATTCTTCTCTGCTTCCCTGAGGACCAGATTCTGTGGCACACCAGGCATTCCCATCTCTGTCATTTCAGATCTCACAACACTGCAGGATCAGACTCAACCTCTAATGGGTTCAGAGCCAGGCTGAGGGGTGGATATCAGCTTTTCCTGGGTTCAGCTCTGTTTTTTGGACTCATAAGTGAGCCAAATGGCTTTTGTCCAGCAGTGCTCCTGCTTATGTCCGGCATCTCTCAGGATGTCATCATGGGGAATGGTAGCATGTTCCCATCAGTGTGCAAAGTGGACTGCTACAAAAGCACTTGCATAAGATGACTGATACCTTTTCCCATTTGTCTTTGAAGGAAAAGAAATACACCTGTTAGCTGTTCTATGTATATCCATATGTGTGCATATGTATACCTTCTTGAATCAGGAAATTACTCTGAGTTTCAGCGTTCCTCCAGGGAGAATGTGAAGGCTTGAGATTGGGATGCTTTTTCCCCTTGTCCTGTGCATTCTTCTCCTGTGGATGTGAAGATAAATCCTATAATGCATCAGAAAGGCTACAGCCTTAGGTCAATAAAAACAAGCAGCAATTCTGCAAGACTATAAGTAGCAGAGAGGTTTTATGGAACAGAGCATATATCCCACAGTATGGAATAGTATAATATCCCACATGCTGTCACAGAGTAATAATAAAAACACATATATTATGTATATACATATTACAGCAGTATTAAAACCATGTGAAATGAATGATGATTGTGTGTGATAAATCAATGCTTGCTTCTGAGTTGACTAGGGTTGACTGTTAGGGTTGGTAGTCACAGTTCAGTATCATCCATAAAGTGAACTGGATGTTTTGTCCCGTTGTCAGGGAATAAACATTTTTAAACAAACAACAAAACCTCACTTTGGATAAACATTTCTAAGCAAACACCAAAACCCCACTTCCACACTTGGCAGCAACCAGTGCTCATCTGAACGCACAGGCCAAGGACTGTGTACACATGAGCGAGATCATGTCTCCAGCTAAGGCTTGAGAAACCTGATAGAAAACAAGGAAAGAAGCTAGCCGTATGGATAGACAGATTATTTCAGAGGACTTTACTTTGGTTTCTTCTCAGGACGAAGCCAAAATAATGTGCTTAGCCGAAAATACGGAGCCCACACGACATAATGTTCTTTCTCGAGCATAGCCATGCTTGTTCCTACTGTTCTACGTACAATACAAGCAATTTTACAGTACAGAAAGGTCCCAACAGAAATAAATCTACTCCTGTTAAAAACACTTGCTTTGAAGACCTTATACTGACTTCATCCAATCCAACAGGTGATTTTGAGGAGTATAATTCTGCAGGGTACTTAATTGTATTTTCTCATTGCACACCATAGAAAAAAAATATATTATTTTAATGTTGTTTGAAAAAGCTGAGCAGCATGGGCCTTACCCATGATGACCAGTCATTATTCTGTTATATGGGGTAATTCTGCATTGTATTCGGAATATATAATATAATATTATATATAATGCATTATTCTGCATTATATATAATGTAATACTATATATATTGCATTATTCTGCATTGTATGGGGTATCTAGTTCTGGGTTTATATTACATAGAGTGACTGCAATATTGTTTCTTTTAGGAGCTATATGTCATGGCTTTCTTGTTGGCTGTGAGTTGGTAACGTCCAACAATCCCCACAGGAACTGTGCTGTCAGTTATGGCTGTAGTTTTTGTTGCGGAGAAAGTAATCAGCTAACAGCTGGACTAAAACCTCAGGCTGATTTCATGTATGGCACCACTCAGGTGCACAACAACGGTGGTTGTGCCTAGATTTTGGCTGAAGTGTGGCTCTGCTGACCTTGGCTTTGTGGATGGTATAAATACCATATAAATGTGGTATAAATACTTAAAGGGTGGGTGTCAGGAGGATGGGGTTAGGCTCTTTTCAGTGGTGCCCGGCAACAGGACAAGAGGCAATGGGCACAGACTTGAACATAGGAAGTTCCACCTAAACATGAGAAGGAACTTCTTTACTTTGAGGGTGGCAGAGCACTGGAATGGGCTGCCCAGAGAGGTGGTGGAGTCTCCATCTCTGGAGACATTCAAAACCCGCCTGGACGCGTTCCTGTGTAACCTGCTCTAAGGTGACCCTGCTCTGGCAGGGGGGTTGGACTAGATGATCTTCAGAGGTCCCTTCCAACCCTACCATTCTGTGATTCTGTGATGTCATTGCAGCTGAGCAGCTGGGTACAGGGTCCCAATAAAGCTCAGCTCTCCTCATCTCCCACTGAATGCAGCAGCTTAGAGATCGTTAAGAAAATCAGACTGCGGGTGTTCAGTGATGTGCCAGGCCAACTGTGCCGTTTCTCGATGTCCTTTGGACAGCAAGAAACTCTCATCTGCCAGCTGGAGTCACTGGTCTCTGAGGGGAGGAGAGGGACTGGGCCCCCTCAGTTCCTCAGAGAGATGCAACCTGTAGCAGGTCCATAAAACTGAGCTGATGTGCATTTGAGGTACAGGCTGAATTTCCCATCCCACCAACCTTTCCTTCTTATTCCTCTTCTTCTGAGTGCACCAACTACCCCCCCAGGCAGTCTCTGTGTCAGTTCTTCAATGATAAGCATAGCTAGTGACAAACCATGTCTAGTAATCAACAACCTGCTTGATCTTTAGGGAAGCAGGTTGCCAGCTTATCTTGACATCCGGAAGCACTGGAGAGGCAGGAGAAGCTCAGGGACTGCAGGCACCTCTCTGGGGTCCTCCTCAGGCAGCAGAGTGGTTGCCCGGCCGCTGTGCTGAGCTGTATCAGGGGGCACGAGGTAAAAGGACAGAGGACAGAAAGCATGCTGCCAAATTTCAGTTTGCAGCTGGCTTTTAGTTGAGCTGCCCCTGGGTGAGAGCAGCAGGAGATTGTACCTGGCCGGCAAAATGTTGCCTAGACACACCTGCGGTGGGTAAAATCCTGCTCAATTATAGAATCATGGAATCACAGAATGGTTTGGGTTGGAAGGGACCTTAAAGATCTAGTTCCAACCCCCCTGCCATGGGCAGGGACACTTCCCACTAGACCAGGCTGCTCAAAGCCCCATCCAGCCTGGCCTTGAACACTTCCAGGGATGGGGCATCCACAGCTTCTCTGGGCAACCCATTCCAGTGCCTCACCACCCTCACAGGAAAGAATTTCTTCCTAATATCTAATCTAAATCTTCCCTCTTTCAGTTTAAAACTCTTACCCCTCGTCCTATCGCTCCACTCCCTGATGAAGAGTCCCTCCCCAGCTTTCCTGCAGGCCCCCTTCAGGTACTGGAAGGCCGCTATAAGGTCTCCCCGGAGCCTTCTCTTCTCCAGGCTGAACAACCCCAGCTCTCTCAGCCTGTCCTCACAGGAGAGGCGCTCCAGCCCTCTGAGGTGGCCGACATTGCGAGCGCCTCAGCACCAAATTAAGGAATTAGCATCCATCGTGGGGATTTCCATTACTGCGGGAGGGATTTATCTTTCATGTGAACAACACACAGATGTGAGAGCAGAG
>VYZM01000528.1:33861-86502 GCA_013398915.1 Dromas ardeola | reverse complement strand
GTGGAGGGAGGGAATCCTGTTACCTGTCTCCCTGCCTGAGCCTAGGAATTACTCTCCTAAGAGCCTGGTTCAGGGAAGATGCTGGGTTGGTTTGTATGCTTGAAAGTAACAGGGAATGAAAATAAAAGCAGTATTTATATTAAAGATGCAATGGAAGGGTGTTATGTCTTGGTCAGGAAAACAACGCAGAAAGTGCGTAAGACTCAATTGGTTTCATTGGAATTAAGAAGCTGGCTTAAGCAAGAGCAAGATATTCCTGGCTGCATTTTGACCATATGCTCATGGGAAAATTCATGGCCCCTCAGAGGCAGTGATGCTAGTAGAAAGCAAGTAGTTTTCATTGCCATTAAAGTCCCTTAGAAAAAAATCTGATCAAAAACAGGCTGAAAGACCAAAACTGTGTCACTCTTGCATACATACTTATCTGCCAGTTTTTTGAGGCCATCTCTGCGCATCCTTTCTCAGTTTTCCTAAAGTGCCCCAAGTTCACCTCTAGAGTAATAAATCTCATTACTGATGCTCTGAGTTTCCTTTTAGTGCATTTCTGTGTTTGAAGTGGAACACTGGTAAAAATTGTATCTTTACTGTTGATCAGCGTCTAATCATTTTTAGATGTTGATGTGGTGTACTTGCACCAAGTATCACGCAGGATTTCTATAATGTGTCCTTCCCTTTGTGTCACACCTTTATCTCATTACCCAAGGTAGGAATGGCATTTAAATAGAGCACATTTATTTCTTGCTGAGGAGAAGTGCCTCTTGTTTCCTATGTAAAACATCCCTATTTAGGATCATCCAGATTAATTGCTTTTCCCATATTCACTGACCATCACAAAACCAGGCACCATCCAGTGAAAAGGATAGCTCCTTATGCAAAATGAAGGAAAGAAGCCTTACAGTGGAGCTTTTAATATCCCAGTCCTACCAAACAATTTGTTCAGACATCCTTCAGGGCTCTGTATCAGATGAGGCGAGTGTGGCTAAATGAACTCGGTACCAGCAAACTTCCACTAATCCTTATCCTTTTACAGAAGGCAAAAGGGCTTTCGTTAACTTTGTGTAATCAGGCTTTGAAAGAGCAGGCAGAGGAAAGAGGTGCGAAACATTCAGTGAAGCAGAGCCTCTGGCAAGCTTCATCTCCTCTGATCTCTGTCTGCTCCTATGACATATCCAGCAGTGAACACTGGAAGCAGAGGCTTGAAGCTTGTTCTTAGCTTAAGTGTCATTTTTTCTGGATGTGACCTTTTTTACACACTTAGTGTGACAGACTCAGGTCTATTACCCGTTCACTGGATCCCAAAAGTGATCCAGCATTGATACCCAACTAAATAACAAATCTGATCAGCAGGTTAGCTTTCTCCTCAGCACTTCTAATAACCCTTCTGCCTACCAGGCTTCTGGTTCAAATCCACCCGGGACAAAAAATGAGGTGCTCAAATATAGATTGAAGATATGAAAATGAACGTGTTTCATGGAGCAGGTGGGTCTACAGAGAGCAGGAAGCTTCTTGGCTAAAAGGACCTCACCTCTGTGCTTTACTCCTGGAAGGCAGAGGGCAATAGCTGACCAGTTCTGGAGAACAATTCATTTTACAGAATTAAGAAACCACATTAAATGAATACAAACATTTTACAAACATGGAATTTTATACACGCAGTCTGTCAAGAGTAAAATCACTTAAAAGCCCTGAAAAAAATTTCAAGTCTAAATGTGACACTGACTTTTTTACAATTACTGGAGTCAGGTGTGGAGACACACATGACTCCTAATGCTGCTGCTACTCTAATGTCATATCAATTCTTTGAACTTCATACAGCCTTCATCAGCTCAGTTATTAATATGAAAACAGCTTTTCCATTTCATTCCTTCAGATTAATTTAATGGTTTTTTGAAGACTTTTTTACTTTCTAGGATGAAATCTCATATTTTCCCTATTCACTTGGCAGGGATATATCCCAACACAGTAATAGGAACTGTCTCAGAAACAGTGAATTGTGAGGATTTTGGAAGAAATGTGAGACATTTTAATTAGGAAGGTGTTTAAATTTGTTAATTCTTTCAAATTATTTCCTAGAAAGTATATACATAACTGTATTAATATAAATCTCTTTAGGTTGGTTTATATTATCACAGATTGTAATCCTTCAAGAGGCAATACCCCCTTACATTTTCACTTGGCAAGCTGTCTGTTTAAAGATGGCTCCTTTAGCTAAAGTTTACTGTCCTGATAGTAATTTTGCTATGAGATGGTATAGTGGCCCTAAGCGCATCTGAGGTTATTTCTCTGAAGTAATGAAAAATCTATTTAACTTCATATTGTGATGCCTGCAGACTTCTAGGATCCTTATGGTTTGAGACCATAATTGACCACGTATTTCATTATCCTTTTCCGCTTGAATCTTCCTGGGTGTCTGCCATGGCTAAGCTCCCCTGGGGGCTCTGCACTTTGATTCCCCCTCACCAGCACTTCTGGCCTCTCCAGCAAGACAATGCCTGGGCAATGGGGCACCAATGGGAAGATTTCACAGGGGTGTCAGGGGCATTACAGAGGGTGAGAGAAGAGCTGAGGGAGTGGGGTCCATCACAAAGAAAACAGCTACTCTCCTCTTAGGATGAAGTATATCTTATGCTCTAGTCTTAAGGCTAGGGAGGCATCCTAGGCATTGCAGGAGCTCAAGGGCAGCAAAGGAAAAAGAGAAAAGGGAGACAAATAAGTATTTGAGGGGCCTGCAGACAATATTTGACCCTCTGTAGACAGCAGGTACAATTGATCATGACGGGAGCCCCTTCTTTGGCAACAAGGGCACTGTCTGCCTGACAGCAGCTGTGTCCTTGGTCAGTCAGGTCAGGAGGGAGTTGAAGGAGTCGATATCGTTGAGTTGCCTTATACTGACAACACTGAAGGAAGGAGAACAGGAACAGTGCGATCCAGGGTTTATGTGATACAATTAAATTGGCGAACATGCATCCTTTTTTGTTATGGTGCAAATGCGTATGGGATTGCTCTAGTCAAGTGCATGAAGCTTGTGTTTCAGGTATAGCTTTTCAGCTCGCGTTACTGGCTGACGTGGACAGGCTGTCTGTGGTGAATCACATCCCATCCCCAACCCAAACCTCTTTCAGCATGTAGGAAGCTTGGGTGCCTAGCTGAGCAGTGGGGATTTTATATCAGGACCCAGGTATCTTAAGGGTTAGGTGTGGAGTTAATGGATGTCATAGCCCTGAAGGATTTGGCCTCTGGCACCTAAATGGGTGATGCTTCTGCATTTGCTTGTGCTAGAAATAGTTACTAGAATAAACACCGCTTAGCTTGAGAACTGAGATCACAAACCGTACTCGTGTGGCTGGAAGTATGTAACATACGATATTTCTATACATCATTAGAGTAAGACTTAATAACTCTAGAAGATGTATACCAATTGATGCGGCTTTTAATAATACCACTTTCAAGAGAACTTGTTTTCCCACTGGATATTCTTACAAGTGATAAAGTCACAGGATGAAATCCTGCTTTACTTGGGTTGGTGAGGACTAAAACCACAAAGCGATTTAAAGCCAGTCCAATAATAGACCATAAGGTATATCAGGACACAGAAAAGTGTGTTAGTGCTTCCAGCAAGTCATATAATTGAAAGTTACCATGAAGCTCAACAATTATCTAAAATGCTGCCCCAAAAAATGAACATTTGGAAAGGCGCCAGATTGCCAACTCCAATGTTTATGATCAGACAACGCAGGCGATGCTTTCTTTTAGAAAGTGGGTACAATGAGAAACAAACGACAAAAGCATTTGATTTTATGTGTGTGGTCTTCATCAAATTAGCAAAAAATCCTAGGAGGGCAGGATGAGAGTTTGCAGGCATCATTAAAGAAATTTATTTTTAAAGGGACCTTGAAAGAGGGCTGTATGAATAGCTGGGGAAAAAAGTCTGATTGGATGGTATACAGAAAAATTAGAGGAGTTATTACTAATTTTTTTTTCATCTTTGGTAACCAATCCTAAGACATTGTGAATTCCTGGAAAGACTCATTACTGTGGAAAAAAAAGATCTGTTTAAGAGAGTCCCAAGTGCACCATCCAAAAGTGGAGCCCCCCCCAAATTGCTGATTACACATGGAAATTTGGGCCAGCGCTAGGCCAGTGCCTTTATAGTGTTTTGGTTTTTGTTTTGGGTTTTTTTTTTAATGTGAAAATTAGATTGGATTAGTATATGCTGTAATTCAAACTTTTCTTCTTTTCCTGAGGTAGGAGTAACCTGACACTGAGGCTGGTCATTGCTTGTTTTTGTGTTACTCTTTTAAAGTTTTTTTGCATAAGTGAAGAAGATAAATACTCACGGACAAGTAAAAAAAGATGCTAACAGGTGTTCTCTGTACAATGTGCTGCCCAGTGTTTTACGCTTAGCCAACTATACACATGCTAGGACTTTTCTTTTTCAAAACTAATTAGTCCACTTATTCTACATGCAGCAGGCATTTGAAGAAATATCTAATGAACATGTGATCAGCTCCAGTGCTGTAAATACAAATGAAAGGTCACAGGCAGAACAGCTTCTGCTTGTGAAGTCTCCTGATTTAAAATGTGTCTCCCAGACTGACGATCACCCTGATCTTTTACTCATCCTTTTGAACAGCAAAAGCCTGCCCAAAACAGCATCAGCCACGGTTCAGGTGAAGTGTCAATCTCACCACTCAAATATAATAATATGAAATTAAAACATTTTCTTTCTTCCACAGTCTCCATCCAAAAGCTCTTTTTGAAGAAAAATAGCTCTCCAGAAAAACTGATGACAGAAGAGAGGATGATTTTTCCAGTTTCAAAGTATATGGAAAATCGCAATGTTACACCCTTTTGTCATCTAATTACGAGAAATAAAGGCTTCCCCCTTTTCCAGTGGTACATTTGCATTTATAATAGCATGTTGCCATGGCGAAATCTTATAATCCTTGAATTCTTTGATGGAAACACATCCTTATAGGAATATAAGAAAAAAAAAAAAAAAACAACCAAAGCCGGTGGCATCCAGGCTTTTTTTTGCTCTGCTGGCCAGAGCCCTCCCTGCCAGTAAGCAGCTTTGCGGGCAGCGATGGAGCCGGCAGCGCAGGTCCGGAGGCAGAGGCTGCCCAGGGCCGTTTCATCTCGGTGACACTCAGGGAGGGCGTCCCGTGCGGAGCACGCGGAGGTGGCGTGTCCTCGCCGGGGGGACAAAAGAGGGCTGGATATGTCAAATGGAATCAAGCCACAAAAAGCTGGAGAAGCTGCCTATTGTCCCCAGCTCGTGCTATTAAATGTGGGATTAAGGAGGAAACAGCCCCCTGGCTCATTGGGCCCATTCAAGAGGAGCTTGTTCCAAAATTTTTTGACAGGGGTGGTTTCTATTCAGAGCCCCAGCTGATATCACCAGCCACACAAAGGGGCTTTAGGGGGTTAATTAAAACCAGGTAATGGGAAGAATCAAGTACTGACACTTCACAAGTGCCACCATGGATCCGAAGCAAGAGAAAAGACATATGGTAGGAAGAGCAACCTCCCTGCTGCCACCAGCTCTCTTATATTCAGCCGGTGATTGACACTTGATTATTTTTCGGGCGAAACTGAACTTTAGCAGTTAGTTCCCATTCTTTTGCTGTGAAACGTGAGCAGGATTGGTTCACAGCCAGCATCGCAGGGATCAGCAGCCCCTACCAGCCTCGGAGAGTCCCAAATGGTTCCCCCAAATACTCCTGTATGAATCTTGCTGCGCCTCCCTCGCACTCATCTTCAGGTTATGAAATGCTACGGTCAACATTTCTCCCCCTGTCACTCCAGTGTGAAAGCATGCAGGATGCAGTAAAACTAACGACGTGCTGGTTTCTGATCCCTGTGCTTGAAGCACAGCCGGGAACCCGAGGCGTTTGCCGCAGACCTGTCTGGCAGCCAGGGCGCTGGGGCAGAGCAGCGATTCCGCATGGTGCTTGCAGGAACTGCTGTTGGAATATATAAATGCGACAAATAATCATCTAGTTCTAGATCTTCCCAAAACGGAGTGAATGAAAAGGAAAAAAATGCACACTTAGGACCTCCACTGAATGTCATAAGCTTATGCCAGGTTTGCCCAGTTGTGAACTCTCTGGGAAAAACAGCCGGGAGCATTTATTGTTTATAATGGGAGATTGCAGATGTGTATTACTTGGGCATTTCTTCTATTAAATTTACTTCTGTTTTATTTTATAAAACTGAAGTACCTAAAACCAGAACAAATCACTTCCATCTAGACCAGAGCAAAAGGTTTGCCTTTGAGGTTTGGTTCCTTTTTTTTCTACCAATTTTTTTTTTTTAATTATTTTTGTGGCAATCCCCTTTTGTGATCCTCTCCAGGGAACTGAGCTCTAGCTAGCACTAAATCAGCAGCCGCAAACTTTTCTGATAATGCCACTATTTACAGAGAAAGCGCTTTTTGTGATTTAACTGCTGAACGACATTGTATTTCAAGTGTGGTCTCAGCTCCTAAATTCAGAAGTGCTGCGCTAACTAGACATGAATATTACAGCCTGGAGAGAGGGGTCTATTCTAGAGATATTGACAGATGGACAATTTGCTGTAAATCAACCTAGGCCACTAACGTGCAGTACAACAGCTACTTCATGGCAATTTGTTTGCAAGTGGGCTATTACTCAGAAGTAAATGCGAAACAAATGTCCCTTCTCTGAGGGAGCAGAAAGCTTCCTTCCTGCTCCCGTGGGTTACCAGGGTAAGAGAATGGCTGCAGGCAGTTAATGCAAAAAAGTGCGGAGATATAAACTGTCTTACCTCCGTGGACCCCAGTCCTCAGCGGGTGCAGTGGTACCACCGCTGGGATGAAGGTGGATCGGGGTGCACAAAGCGTACCCCACACATCGAGGATGTTGTGTCGTAAATCTAATCCTTGCACATCTCGCTGTCTTCCCTGCCCTTCAGAATGGGTTTACCAGCATTTCCCGGTTTCATAGGTATGTTGTAAAGCCCGGAAGCCATTCAAATATTAGGGCTGGGGGGGCTGCTGGAGAAGAGGAGAGAGATGGGGCATATTATTCCCAAGTACAGATAACCTTCTTTCCACAAAAACATTTTATGTGCATTATTTCTTAAATTTTGGGAAATTTTAATTGAACCTTAAATGTAAATTGTAACAAATATTGACCTGTCCTTTGCAAAATTGTAGGGAGCAAATGTCGAACAGTCCTGAAGGCAGAAACTTGTCATGAAAATCAGCCTGCTACTGACCACACACACTAAGCAGAAACCAAAGCAGCTTGGCAGTCTGGGCAGCAAACTGCTCTTAGCATGAGGTGGAGGCTTCCTTTCTTCCCTGGAGGAAACACCTCAGTCCATCCCTGAGACTCTTCCCTGCCTTAGATCCTTCCTGCTTGTCCCCCTCATTCCTCTTGTAGAAGAGGCTGTACTGCAGAGACCCAAACACTACAAGCGTCCCGTTTGTCTCCTCTTCTGCGCTTGCTTTGTCCCATCTAATTTGAAAAGCAGAAGGAAAAGAAATGCTTCAAGCCCGAACAAAGGTGAAGATGAGTCAAGTGGAGATCTCGGTCAGGTCTCATGTTGTCCCCAAAATTGCTCACCCCTAGGAGCAAGTCAATTTGTAATGAATCTTTGCATAAGAAGACAAAATATTCTGATTATTATCATCTCTTATTGTTTAGTGCATGCCTTCACAGCACCGAGTGTTTGGAGTAGAGGCTGGTTTTCACCCTGTGTCAGACTGCCAGGAAGCGGCTGATGTGGGATTACTCGCCTGGCACAACAATTTTTGTTCCCAGGTCTGTAAATTTGGCACATCCAGCAAGGCGTGTTTGTCAGAGGTGCTGCAAAACAAGGCACGTGCTGTGGGTATACCAGCTCTGGAGCCATCACCTCAAGATTTTTATGGTTGAGCAGTAACCAGTTCCTGATATCTTACTAATACTCTGACCTCCAAATAATAATAATAACAACAACAACAACAACAACAACAACAACAACAACAATAATAAAGCAACTAACTAGGGAACTCAAAAAATAGTTATATACGTAGAGATTTTATGTTGTTTTAGAGCTACTGTCGGACCCCACCTATGTGCATTGCTGTTGTTTACTTACACAGACTGGATAAGGGAGAACCAAAGGGACAGTCGAGTGACATCCATCCCTATAGATATAGCTGTGTACTAGTTGCAACGATATCAAAGTCTTAAAGATAAAAAGATCTTTTCTCTGTTGTAGCCTTTCGTATTTTTCTTACCTGTTGAACAAGTATGTACCAAGGTGTTACCAGGCACCGTTTGGGAACGGAGATTCACTGGTGGATACATTTTCCTGGTGAAGTAGACTAGGTGTTGCTGTAGTTTTGTGAATTTTTCTGGTGTAAGGAGATGCTGTATCGCAGTGAGGTTTGTAGTGAACACTGAGAGAACTAGAGGTTGAACATCATACTGAAAAGCAGAGACCCAGAACTAATGTCACCTTGGGCCAGCACATATAACTGCCATGGGCGTCCTTCAAGACCTGAGCGTGATTGCTTGTAAGGGACTCTAATCCTCAACTTTTATAAAATTAACTTCTAAATGGATGCCTCTGTATCGCAGAATTCATAGAATCATAGGACGGTTTGGGTTGGAAGGCACCTTAAAGATCGTCTAGTCCAACCCCTCTACCTTGAGCAGGGTAACCTTCCACTAGACCAGGTTGCTCAAAGCCCATCCAACCTGACCTTGAACACTTCCGATGATGGGTCATACACAACTTCTGTGGACAACCTGGCCCAGCACAGTGACTTTTTTCAATCTCTCCATACATAAATACATATATGTCAGCATGCAGCACTTCCATGGGATGTGCACATTGCTGTACATCCTCTCCTGGAATTGGCGCCACGGTGGCTGATGACGTGGGAGAGAGGGTTTTGCAGGGCTTGACCTGCTGCTTTTGCCCTCCCACCTCACTGCCAGCTTCCCCCTGCTCCCTTCCATATGAGATGGTGAGAGGTCAGCTTTGGTAACTCAGACCTGGCCAGCCTGGGCATTTGCCTGCTGGGGAGCAGCATCCTGCAGCTGGGATGGGGGAAACCTGGGGGCTGACCCAAAGCACTGGATCAGACACTTGCCGATAACACCTTTTCTTGCTGCTTTTGCCAGCAGGTAACCGGCGGCACAGAGGCAGTCGCTGTATGCTTGCAAGGGGTGTCTAATCAAAGACTTTGAAGTTGCTGGGCTAAAGAGGATTAGTCGCGGTCCAGCAGAGGCAGGGTAAAGACTAACTAAATGAAACACAGTTCGTATGGTTTCATGGGTCTGTTAACAGAAACATTGCCTTCTGGTAAAATGGGCATTTTGTGCATTGTTTCTCCCTGCACCAGTCCTTTCCAGCCCTTGGAATTTGTCTGGAAGAAAGATGTTTCCTTATTACCCTGGTAGCACCTCCAAGGTAGGGAAACCTGCTGCCCCGGTGGGCAAAAGGACACGTCACTTCCAAAAAGCCCCTGTTACAGGTGGGGCTTGGGTAGATGGGCAGGGGGACAGGGGCAGTGAGAGGCTGATGCTCAATCTGCCTGGGGCAGAGAAGCTGCCCTTGGGAGGGACGGAGGGAGGGGACAGGACAAAGTGGGTCCACAAACTTTGAGGAGTGGGATTCGCTGAGCAAAAAAGCCAGGGAATATGATGAGAAGCTTAAGGACTGGTGCCCACTCAGAGAAGAAAAATGGGACTGTATAAATGGCTGTATAAATAATACCCAAAGGAAATGTCCGTTTCCATACCGACTGTTTTTTCTTGTTGATATTACTCAGATTAGTTTTGCATTATTTTCATGGCTTGGCAACAGTAATGTTTAGTGCGGTATGTGTTGTCCATTCATAATACATTGAGGCCTGAGATCATTTCATGGCATGATACAACTGGCAAAATACTTTGCTTTTAAATTAAAATATTAAAGTACAGTTTCTAATAACATTCATGATCGCAGCAAGTCGAGGAGAGGTGAAAGATGAAAATGAAAGATGAGATGCTTTAAGGAGTATGGTACAAGTGGGTCAAATTGGTACCCAAATTAGCAAAATAGCTCCACGCAGAGCAAGTTCTGGCCCAAAAGGACTAATTAGCTGAGACTCCTTGGCGGCCCTGATGCCACCAGACCTGACCGTGTGGCACTAATTCAGGTGTGCCTCCATGGTGCTCTCCTCTTTGCCTGGCTCCAGGAATACAGTGCCAATATACAAGTTGTATATGTGGAAAGCAGTAACCCCTGTTGGACCCTGATTAACTCAACATGAGCGCTAGCTCAGGTGTCGCTGCATCGGTGGTACGGTTTATCCCCAAACTAGGAGTATATCCATTATTATACCAGAGGCATTTTGCATCATCGCTCAAAATATTACAAAAAAGTCTTTTATCACCTGGCATAATTTTCCAAGCCTCTGCCATTTGATTTCAAAAGTAGTCAAGCAAACAACGTGTTCCTTGCAAGTACTATCAGCAGGGTCAGTGTTTTACCAAAAGCATCAACTTTATGTGTAAACTCTGGAGGGATGTTTGGCATAGGCTAATAGCCTTGATTTATGATGTTGCAAACCTTTCATTCAAGCGTAGCCAGAGTTACCTTCCAAGTTTGTCACGAATTCAATGAACATAGTAGTTGTTCAATACACTGCTTCTACACAAAAAGTAGTTACCTCATTTGAAAACAAGTTTCAATAGCTGACATACATCTCCCAAATTGTGGCATGTTTCTGTTAGTTTCACAAATACTAAATATCAGCATATTTTGTGCTGAATCTTTTGACAAGCATACAAGGTCTTGTATGTCCCAAGCAGCAGATAGCCACACAGGACTTGGGAGCCAGAGGAATAAGTTGGGAGAACACCTCAAAAGCCCAGACCTGACCCAGCAGCGGTTGTCCCTGTGCTTTCAGCAGCTGGTCTGTGTTGACCAGATGATTGCACGCATTTCCCACCACACTGTTTCCAACAGCCCTGGTAACTTTGGCTTTTGAAGCAATATCTTCTTTTGCATCAACATGCTTCTAATAAAAAGTGTAATTTTGTAATATCAGCTGATGCAGTTGATCGGTCTCACTCATACTCCTGAAGGGAATGTTGGATATGCACCTCCTGCAAAGACCACAGATACTTCTGACTTGGCCTAACATTTTGCTTTCCTCCAGCATTGACACGCTCTTCCCATCTCCCACAGATTCGCAGACTGACTCATGGCCTGAGGACTCTTCTCCCTGGGTGGTGTGCTTCCCCCACCATGGTGGCTCCTAACACCCTTGCTTACTCACGTGGAGGTCCCATGCCGCCTCAGAGGCTGCGCTGGCTGCAGGCATTTCATAGGAGTAAACTACATTTCCATCACTAGTTAAAAGCAGATCCCACAAAAAAGTCTACCCTCAGCACGAAGCGTGACTTAAAGCCGCAGCAAAACACAGTGGTAAAGAATATTAGTGTTTAAATAACAAGCTTTTTAGTTCATTTACAGGTATTGGAGGGCGATCACCTATTTCAGATGCCATCAGACCATCTATTCTCCCCCATCCCTGCCCCAAATGAATCAACAAAAAAGGCAGAGTGGGCCAGATTCCTCACTTTGGAGGAGGAAGAGAGAAAGGAGCAGGTATACTTTCTCCATTTTAAATTTTTTTATCCATTTTTGTCTTGCCTTCTTTAACCACCCTCTATCCCAACATCACCCTCCTGACCAGCTGAGTGTGCTGCTCCCCCTCCAGTGGCCAGCCTGGAGAAGATTAAAGCTTCCTGCCATATCTTGCCAGTTCTATTCAAGAAGCTTTGGAGTGTTTAAATACTCGTAAAAAGAACTGAAAGCCAAAAGCCAAACCTTCCTAATCATGTATTTTAAGGAGAAGGAAAATGTAGAAGATGTTTTCTGTCTTTCTGTTTGTTACGGGCACCAACACAGATTGGAGGTCGTGGAGTGATGCCTGCAAAAAAAAGTCAATCCTGTATTTTTATTATCCAGTTTCTGGTAGGAAACACAGTAATAACTAATGAACGTAGTTTCCATCCTGATCCCCCTTTCCTGTTGAGTAGCTTTTCAGAGAAATTCCTTAGTGCTAAAGCTTCCTGTTTGATCTCGGCTGGAAGAGGCCATTTTGGTAAACCTTAAAGAAAGCCTGCTCAAGATTTCTTTGAGGAGAGAGTTTTCCTTTACCTTCAGATGGCAATGCTGGATGCAGAATCACTGTTATGATCAGCCTTGCTTATGTTTATTTCCTTTACTTGTGAAGCAGTACGAGATTGAGGAAAATTATTTCATATTTACAAAGCTCCAGATCGTTTAATCCAGAATGGAGAGATATACACCGTTTGCAGTGGTGTGTATGTGTTGGAACTTAGCTTAAAAAATCCCGTAACAGTTTAATGATGTAAAGGCTGAAAGCTGTACCAAAGAAAGGCATGCTATGAAAGTGATTGAGTATCTTTTCCTTCCCAGCCTTTCTCCTATTTCTCTTCATCAATAAAATGAAAACAAGAGAATGAGACAATATCACCATTATTAGTGACAAGGTTGCAAAATCAAGCCATACAAGTAGGGAAATTCAAATGATTAGGGATTCTCATATCGGAGCAAGTTGGCTGTGTTATGTTTAAAACTCATTGTATTGTTGCTGTCCTAAACTTGTACATATTTTGATGCTGTCCTAAACTTACCATTTTCTTTGTCTTCCCAAACAGAGGACTGAATTAAAAAACAGCCCCTGTTATTATAAATTACCTCACCTATGGCTACCCTTAGCAATACAAAGCTGCAGAGGGACCCAGCTGCTTCTGGAAGAGCTTGGAGCGCTGAAACCACTGGTGTGCAGAGCAATCACCTGGAGGGATCAGCTGAGGAAACTCCTTCCTCACCAAGCTGGTTCCCAGACGAAGCTTGCCGGGGTGAAAAGGAGATCTGCCTGCCTGTGAAAGGGGAACACAGAGTGACAGAGAAAGCTGCACTCCTTTTTCACATCGTTCTGTCTGGTAGGGGTGGTGAGGGGGCTCCAAAATTGGTAGTTTGGAGAAAACGAGGTTGGTGGCTGAACGCTAACTCCCAGAGGTCAAGAAGTCACATTACAAAATCAGTCCCCAGTGTGACCGAGCATCAATAGTCATGCCAGGGGATGGATGAGGGTGTCAAAACAGGGGACTTCTGGGTCTCTGACTGTCCCACCTATTGCATGGGACAGTCAGGGGGACAGGGCAGGGGAGCTGTCAGCAAGACCCTCTCCTCAAACTCTTCTTTCGCGTAAAATGACGGAAGTAAGTTTTATACATGGCAATTTCCACAGCGCTTGCGTACAAGGGAAAAATATTAATGCCTTTCCCTGTATCGACCAGAGTAGTCACACTATTCTACAGTTTAGAAAGTGCTCTCAATTAGCAGGTGCCCCTTTGGCAGACCAGCTGCATGAGAAATTAATTAAATATAATGGATGCCATTTTTTATTTCAAGACATGTTTTATTTAAAGCTTCAGGAGGAAGCAATTAATTGCAGTGTATACCATGGATTCAAAAAACAAATTAAAATCTCGTAGGAAAATGTGATCCACTCTGATTTGCAAAACCAAAGTAAGTCTGCATTTCTCACAGGTAGGAGGAAAATATTTGCCTACTGTTTAAGGATTCTGTTTCTTATTCTGCTCATGGGGAATCCCATAAAGAAACATTTCTAACACAGGTAAATTCCTGGCTGCTGGACATGCCTTGATTTAAAAGAAAAAAGAAAAAAGAGAGAGAAAACAACCAGAGAATCTGCATTAGTTTCTGTTTTGTAATTAACCAACCAGGGCACAAAGCCACTGAATTGAAGTAGACCTGGATGTATTGCAGTTCACCCAAACTTCAAGAATTGCCACCAAATTAAATAATTTTCCTGTTCTGAACATTGAAATGTTGACAACTTCTATAAAGCAAAATCCAAACAAATATCTGCTCAAAGAAATACCAAATATCACATCACCACGGTTTGTTTCAAAAATTACAAAAGGCTTTATTTTAAGGGTGAGTCTTTTTACCTTTTTCGTGTATATCTGACTATACATTAACTTGATATGGAGTAATTTTCTGTCCACGCTGCATTTACATGGCTCTGGGTTCCAGATGGGTGACTGCAGCCCCAGAGCAGCCTGGCAATGCACACTAAATCATCAAATTAAGAGGGGGAAAAGCCTGCAAACAAACTGAGTTCCTGCCGTTTTCTTCAGCTGGGTACAAACAAATAAGAAATGAAGTTTCTGTCCTAAAAACTGACAGTCAGAATGGCTCTCCTCCTTTATTTATATTGTTCCTTAGGAAGAACAACAGATTATAATTTTACTGAAAATAGCAAACTGTTGCAAAAAGAAGGAAAATGTTAGTATCTATAATTTGAAAACCACCCCTGACCCTAATAGTCTGAGGTTAGAAAGCTGGGTAGGAGCCTCATCTCATATGTTTTGGCACTCCCCCTTGGCTGTATTGGTGGTTAAGGGCCTGATCCAGCACCTGATGAAGCCAGCACGCATCTCCTCTTTGACTTGAGCTGGCTGTGAGTGGTGTCCCCCAAATTACAAACATGTACATGTGGACTTGCAAGGGGGAAGCTCTGGGCTCTCACGAGCCAGTACAATTATGTCTTTTGACATAACTGCCAGACACACCGACTGTCCCACCACAGCAATCATGCTGGCCACCCTCTCCACCAAGAAGCTGTTTGTGTGCTGCCATTTCCATCCCTTCCCTCCTTCTTTAGCCACGAGGCCACTGCAGGTGGCAGCTCTGCACAACCCCTCCTATCACCCAGAAGAGCATCTCGCTGCATCCCTCTGCACCCCTCCAGCCCCCCATAAACACTCCCCACCGAAGCCAGAAAATCCATGTCTCTCCTTGACAAGTGTGTAAAGCCCCACTCCTGCTTGGCTGCAGCGCGATGGTTGAATTTGACCTTGCACCACTGAGTAAAGAAAATGGAAAGATGATGTTTTGCCTTAAGTTCAGGGGGAAAAAAATCATCTTCCCTGGCCTTTTTTTCCAGCGAGTGAGGTAGGGAGGGAGGAGGAAAAGGGTCTTTTAGAGGCTCTCTTTTTCATCTGAGAGCGACTCGGCAATTAAAGCTGACTCTGCTTATTCATTAGATCACATTAAAAAAAAAAAAAAAAACCACAGCAAAAGTGGAGGGGGAACTCTCTAAATAAATCTGGTGCACTCTTCCCTCATCCATCAATAGTTATGACTAGTCAATGTGCTCAATTTGTAAGCTAACTGCTTCTGAAGTAGAACCATATGGTTGCTTTAAAACATCTTTTTCGTGCTTAATTTGAGGCAATGATGCACCCTAATCAGCCGTGTGCGGATGAGACCCCTAATTGATGAATAATGAATCACGTGCTCTCGCTCTGATTGCAGCATCACCAAATTAATCCCTTTAATCACTTGAAGTTGAATTGTTTTGCAGGCCGAGGTTTGTTTTAATGGCCAAACCGCGGCACTGCAGGTGGAGGGGATGCCTTGCAAGGTGCCGTCCTCCACTGGCTCTGGCGGCAGGGCTGCTCCTCTCCCACTTCCCCGGCACACAGAAGGCACATGGAGGAGGTCATGGCAAGACGTCCAGCGTCGGGCTTTAACTGTGAGGACAGAAAGGGTTTTGTTTTTCCCCCAGTGTCACCACATCACTTCAGTCACTTGTCCCCGCTTGCCCCGTGGCTGTTCACGCCTACTTGCTTCTGGTGTTGGCAAGTGCCAGGGTGGCCACGAGGCAACTGAGCCCACACCACTTTGGTAGGGGGGTTGAATGGACATGGCACAGGCACAGGACAGCAATGTTGCTTCACCATCATTCATCAGCATCCTCCCAGGAGGATTCTGGGACATGATTTAGGCCATGAAAGCTGCGACAACAGCTTAATGGGGTGAGTAAAAGCAAGTCACAACATTCATTGTTAAATACCAAGCCTGGGCAAAGGCCGACAGTGCTTCCAGTCCACATTTCTGCCTTTAGGTAAAAGGCTGTAAGGCCCTCTGCCTGGTGTGCTGACATGAAGCTCAGCCTGATTACACAGGAAAACCTAAGCAGGAAAGAGATGTCACTATCCATAGCCATAACCGTGTGGCTCCATGTTTCTTTCCCACTGAATTTGTAATCGCCGATCCCTGCCCAGGGCCACTCTGGAGCTTGTTCTGCCTCTGGTGCCGCGGATGTACATACATGCAGGGACAGATTTTTAAATAACTCTTGATGCAGCCAAGTCTGTATGCTTACCAATGTGAGGAGAGCTCAGATGGTCCCCTTTTCCCCCCGCAACAAACTGGGACAGGACATCGCTGCTGATGATTTTCATGACGGTTACCTGTGCAGACACTGAAATGGCAATGAGAAGACTTTGCTACATTTCTAAATTAATGTCCTCACTTAGATCAGGACAGGCACTGAACTTAAAGCAAAGTTCTAAAGTTACATTTAATCAAAGAAGACACTTGTGCGCTAGCACTTAAAATAAGTAAAAAAAAAAAAAAGTCAATAATGATTTGTCTGGTGTTCATTATAACACTGAAACATTTGTGCTATGTTATTTTTCCATTGCTACCTCTGAGCCTTTCATACAGAGGCTGAATTGATTATCCCTATCTGTCAGAAGCATCCAGCTCTGGCATTATTGACCTCATACAGTTAATTGCACAATTATCTTTCAACTCTGCAATGAAGTGCTGCTTATTCTTATGTTTTGAATTTTAAAAATCTTACTGTTGAACTCCTGTGCATGGACCTTTAGCTGCAGCTGAATAAAAGTCCCTATTTTCCCTTCTTCCTCACACTAATAAACATAACACAGCCACACTGGGCTGTGTCGTCTTTCCATTTCTAATGGCAACACAGTTCACAACTGTTGTAGTGGTACTGTGCATAAACAGTACATACGCCGGTATTCATGCATAGTGATCTCGGGGAGCCGACAAATAAGAAGGTAATTTACATCAAGAGGATGTGAATGCTTTAAATTAAAAGATGAAAGGCTCAACAACACCGGCATGGAAAATTATTCCAAAACGTTGCAGTGACTCTGTGTTACCAGGCTGCTTTGGTGCCCCGTTCTTTCTCATACACAAATCGAACTAGGCCTTTTCTCGTGGATGTGATACTAGGCAAAAAAGCCAAAACCCTACACAATGCTGTTTGCCCTTTGGTGTCTTTAAAAAAGCTGGAACACGTGTAACTTCTACCTTCCACAGTACGTTATAGGATGACCAGGTGTCCGGAGGCTGAGCTGTGCTCTTTCAGCTGGGAAGCCTCTGAGTCCTGTGTTTTCTGAAGGGCCTACAAGCTGAGAAGGGAGGGCTCATTGTCAGGGAGGACAATTTTAGATGCTGTGTTCTGATTCTCAGAAATTCTGCGTAACTGCAACTGCCACTGAAGATTTAAAAAAGTGGGGGGACAGAACTTGTTTGCAATGCTGTACCAAAGTTCATTTTTCAATAGATTGATAGTTGTCAATAACACTATCATTTTATAAAAATACTTTCATCCAAAACAGTACTACAGCTCCACTAAATCTGTAGTTCCCCTATCAGTCATCCATGCAGACGCTGCCTTCTGTCCTTTCCAAAATGCAAAAGCTCCTTTCCTAACCCACTGCAAAATCCAGCATTCCCACACACCTCCAGTGTTTCACGAAAAGGCGTCAGTAAACTTTTTTCCAGTCTTTTCTCTTTTTGCTTGCTGTATTCATTTTGGACACTCCCATCTCCACCTCCTCTACCCTTCCATCTTGGTCCCTGTGTCTCACCACATGGCTGGTCCACGTTGGAACGCCTCTACCCTGCAATCACAGCTGTGCAGTCTGGATACACGTATGTCAGCTTTCAAATAAGTGATGTCTGGTGGTGGGCTGGCTCCAGGCTCAGGGACATGGCCAGGAGGGCAAGAGCTAGGAGAGCAGGACTGCAGATGCTACCACAGGTACAGCTCCATGTTCTTCTCCCTCCTGGTGCGGTGCTGACTGGGAGCTGGGGAACTACCAGGTGCTTTCTCCATTTCAGGGGATTCAGGCACAGATCTCCTTGTCTCTGTCCTTTCCTGGAGCTGCAGCAGTGGCAGCTGTAACCCAAATCTTTGCAGCCACCTCAGGATGTGTCAGGGCATGAGATTTATCTCACCTCCCTTCACACATCTGAGCTACGTACGCACCCGAAAGGCATTCTCCAGGCTCCTTCTATAGTGAGGGAAGAGGGACACCACCTTCTCCAGAGGGGGAAGATTTTGCCCTGTAACAGACTCCAGAGATGCCCAGTTAGGAGCAGTGTGGCTGAGCACAGTTTGCAGGCTCGGGCTTCAGCTGCAAGACCATGGCAGCCCCACAGCTTCAGGTTGTCCAGGAGCCTCGGCAGAGCAAGCTGGCAGCTCCCCAATGGGTGCAGTGGGAGACGAGCCACACGAATCCAGACCCAGGCTGAAGGATGCCTGCTGTTATCTGCACTACTAGCTTAGCATCCTCAAACTGACTTGAAAAAACAAACCAAAAATTCCCTGTCACCAGAAAAAAGGTTCTCAGCAACCCAGAGGCACATGGGCTTGCAGCGTACACCAAGCATCGCCCTGCCTTATCACTCTCCTGTAACAGCAGAGGCTAAAGAGATCCCTTTAGTGCCCTGCAGAGCAGGGCAGTGGCTGCCTGGCAGGATGAATGGCAGGAGAGGGGAGAACCACATCCCTCCCGCCCCTGTTTCTAACGAGGGAAATCACATCCACTGCATATAAAACCCTTGTCAAGGGGGAAGATCTTGCCAATAGCCCTGAAATCCCACACCAGTACAGGTCTCATCAGAGTGGGGCTGAACACCACAGCCTCCAGCCTCAGCTATCGGGGTAATGGGGATGTGGCAGAGGTTTTGTACCGGTGCCTCTATGGCTTTCACAGTAATTTCCCAGGGCTGTTGGAATAAAGCTGTCCCCGTTGTCCCACGTAGTGACAGTAACACCCCCACAATGTGATGTGAGGGGACCGCACTATGTCTGTGGGGTCATCCCTGGGGGACACCCCATGGGGAGCAGCCAAGGCATCGGCTCGCCCCCGCGCATCGCCAGGGATGTGGCTTCCAATTCCTCCAAATTTCGAGGGAGTAAGGAGCTGTGGTGGGGAACACAAGCCTAACTCCCAGCCCTGCTGCTGCACTTCTGCAGGGAAGGTTTTTTTTTAAACCAATGTCCTTGCAAGCGAAACCTGTGTCAGATGAGGCCAACGCTCACAAGTTATTTCAAACACGTCTTGAGATTATCCTTGTTTGTTACTTGTAAACCATATTCGGCTGGCTATTTTGGGGCTTTGCAGAATGATGGTCATTATGTGATATCACAGACAGCTATTATTCCTGCTCCAGCTTTAATAAATGCCTGGCAGATTTAATAAAACTGATCCAGATTTAAAGTGTCCCTCTGGTGATAAATCACCTGGTAAAAATTTTCCACAGTCTACTCTTGCCCTGGGATTTCTGCTTAGTTCAATTCATTAGGCAAAATAAGTCACCCTACCTTATGAAAATCAAGCTGTTTTCATCTAGTTCACGCATAGCTGCTGAACAAAAGAGTTCATAAATCTAAATAATTATAGTTAATGATTAATGCAATTAACAATGTAAAAAATACTGCAAACAGTTTTAATCAGCAGGTATTAAAAATCATTGAAATGAATGCTGCAAATCCCCAAGATCTGAGAATTAATTTGACCAGGCTTTCTTACTGCTTTGGCAAGAAAAAGGGGAGAAGCAGCTCAGGGTCTTCTGGCAAAACCAGGTTGCCCGAGAAGGTTGCCCCTCGCCAAATGTAGGAATAGGTGGTTCCCCAATCCACTTTTTTTTTTTTTCTCTTTTTAATGGGGGTGAGGGAAGGAAACAACTCCTAAAACAAACTAATTTTTGGTCATTTTCTTCCCTTTGCAAACAGTTTGAAGACGGAGCGATTTGTACTTACAAATCTGTGCCATTAAGAGAGCGGGGACCCTAAATCCACATGCACACAAGCAGTAACTGTTTGTATGCCAAGCTGTTTGTAAGCCTGATTTGACAGCGTTGGGCTATTCATTCCTTTGTCAACCGTCCGTCGCAAAACGTTAACCTGCATGGGTCTTGGGGTATGGGAGAGCTAAATCTTCCTTCGACAACTGTATAATGACCAGACTGTTTCATTAGGAGGACAATTCACTCGACAAATCCAGCCCAAACAACTTATTTCACAATTTGTGAGTAGAATTAAATTTGGGGGGGGAGCAGGGTTGGGGGGAGGCGGGAGGCGGGAGAAGGTGAGTGGCACACAATGTGCCGCGGGATCAGCGCATTAGGACAAGTGCTCCAGCCCATTGCAGCGCCGGCCGTGGGCCTGAATCCTGCAAGGCTCGCCGCATGCAGATCAGCGGATTAGGGGGTCCCCGGCATCAGGTCAAGTGTCTAGAGGGTAGCTGATAAACACCCCAAACCTGACAACAGATTTTTCTTTCTTCCTGCTCCACTTGTTAAGTGCCGGAGCAAATCTTCTGAATGGCGGTGGAGTTTACTTAGGGGCCTTTTCTTCCAGAAGACACTCTATCCATTTTCTGAAGCCTGTTTCAGGCGGTCTCTAGAATAAATTTGCTACACATCCCGCACAAAAAAAACCCCTTTTCCCTCCCCCTTCACAGTCTTAACTATAGCCTTTGTTTCAAGGTGTGTGAACAAGGGGGGAAGAACTCTGCACTGAGAAAAGCAAAATCAAGTCCCTGCGGATTAAGTCGAGCACTTTGAAGATTGTCTGAACAACTGACTTTTCATCTTTAAAAAAAGTTATTTTTTTTTCCTTGGAGACAGCTCTACTTTTGAATAAACATAACAATTTTTTTTTTCCAGTGCTTTCACGAAAGGTGCCAGTTGTTGCGCTCAGAATCTGGTGGAGAGATTCTCTGAAGGAGGGATTCTCTGACAGAAAGTAACTTTGTCACGGTCACCTGGTGATCACGGGTCTTGCTAAGGAGAAATTAAAGGAGGCTTCATCAAGAGGCCATGAAATATACTCAAAATATTAAAAATCAAAGCCATCTCGTATTATAGAAGTGGGAAGTCTCTTCAGCCTGACCCATGGATTCGGAGGTGGTGGTACAGGCAGCAGGCAATCTGCACGTTTCATGCTCTGTTAGACACTGGAGGATCTTAGCACTTCACGGGCACCTCCAGAGTCAGGACTGAAACGCAGCCTGCTAATGAGGTGAGTAACTGTAAAGAGAGTACTGCTGGTTTTATTTACCTTGGGGCCGGGGCCAAGAAGGATGGAGACAGCAGATGATGGCAGCCTTTACCCTGCGCTGCTGCTCCTGACGGTGCAGTCGTTTGTCCTCCAGCCTCTCTACTGCTGCCTTTGCCCCCCTGTTGGCTCAGGCATGGCATGATTCCAGCTTCTGGCAGCAAGCAACAGATTATTCTCAATTTTAGATGGCAGTCACACTGCTGACCAGTTTGTAAAGGCAAAAAAAATGTTGGCTGGTGGGAAAAATCCTGACCCAAGAGCATGGGTCCCAGGCCACCCATATGGTTTCCACCATCCCCTGCTCTGCTTCAGAGGGCTCTGGCCTGAATTCCTGAGGTTTTTCTTATTTTCAACCCCCTTATTTCTATGTATGGAACTCTGCTATGTCATGCCTCTCTTTTGCTTGGCCTGGGTCCTTCCTGCAGTGTCACAAAGAAACCATAGAGGTATGAATGGAGACCTGAGCCTGCAGGAAGCATCCACCCTTCACAGGCATCTACAGCTCCAGGGAAGCCCAAACCTCCCTACATTGCTCAATCAAGACACCACGAGAATGACCTGACTTTTATTTTTCTGTGTTTTGCAGGTGAAAAAAGAAACACACGCCCCTCCCCAAATGGTGTCAGAGACCAAAAGAGCAAACTGCTCCTCTATGAACACACTCTGCTGTCGCCCCACATCCACTGGGGTAAAATGTGCTGCAGCGGCCGTGGGGCTTCCTCAGCAGCAGGGGACCATCAGAGTGGATGCTGCCTCGCTGGAGCTGCGGGTGCTGTGGGCACGCAGTATCAGCATTCGCAGCCGGCTTGCATGCCTGTAGCATCCACAGCTCCCAGCAAGGAGCCATCTGCTCCACTGGTACTGTCATAGCGCTTCCCACCGTGCTCTCCTGCAGCTCTTGTGAACCTGCTGAGCCTCAGGTCCACAAGCTTGGTCCATTGCATGTGCCTCCCGATCCAACTCCACACATGCTATTCTCATGCTCGGCATCTTCCTTTTAAGATGCTTCCGTTTCTTCTCGCCGAGGTACGCTTCGGGTAGAACAGAGGTAAGGGCACAGGCTAAATGTTTGGCAATTAAACTTCCTGTGCCGTCTGCAGCGTCCTGCCATCCTTACATGTGTATTGCTACAAACAGTGCCAACCATCCCCAAAACTGCAAGCATGCAGCTTCCCTTGACTTCAAAAGCACTTCTGTTTCAGGCAACGGTCTATGGGAATTTCACCCATTGATGCCTCCTCAGGGGTAGAGGCTTCAGGATGGCTTTGGGGCTGGAGGATCAGTAGTGGGCAGGTAGCACCTGTGACTCCAGGGTGACAGGGAAAGAGTAATGCTGCTGCTGTGGTGACTCATTCAAAATTAATGATGATTTGATCAAAATTAATGGCAAGGCTGGGACTTGCTATTCTCTGTTTATCCGGGGGCAAAGGGAAGCAGAAGAAGCCAGGGTGCAATTGCTGTGTAGGACGTGGTAAGTAACCTACAGCTTTATTGAAAGTTAAAAGGGTTTCTACAGTGAGATGCAATTCCTTCTCCTTATTAATTCCATACGACTTGTTTTCCCAAAGAGAGGATTACGAGCAGGTTGGTCTCACGCTGCTTCCCATTTTGGCGTGATACGAGCATGGGTGTGCTTGGACAGCTGGACCCTCCAAAATCCCTTGGCCAGGAAATCAGGGTGGCCTCGACCTCCGTGTTCCAGATGAAAAGGCAGTGGTTTGCCCGGAGGAGAGCCTGCCTGCTTTCCACGCGGTGGAAGGTGGGACCTTCTCTGAACTCACTCCCAGCAAGGACCAGGGGAAGAGTTTCTGCATCAGAGGCAGGTTTTGTGTAGCTAAGTGGCCTCACCTTGCCGACTGCATTGAAGAAAAACCATTAGAAGAAATGAGCTTTTGATGGGAAGAGTGAGATGCATACAGGTCAGAGCACATAATGAGATAAACTTTAACTTGAAACTAATTCTTGAGCTTATTATACTGTAACAGCTTTGGGAAAATCACTTCACATGGACATATTGCATTCTCTAAAATAGAGCTTCTACTAGCGCTAAGCCAAAGAGGTTATTTTCCTCTTTATTTCTGAATGCACCAGCTTTAGAGGACGCTTTCACGGATTAGAAAAACGTGTTTCGGTTAAATCATGCTACCCATGTAGAGGTTGCATGTAATTAAATTCTATCATTGAGATTACCAGTTATTAGATTATATATGTATTTTCTTAAAAAGCAAGCATGCTTTTGCTTGTGTGACAAGGGGTGGCATGAAGAAAAACAGTACTATGTGCAAAGAATTGCTAAATAACTGATAAATAGGCTTAAGTTATTTAAACTGGCATCACGAGTAGCTTAAGCAGTATGTTTTGTATCATCTAAATTTCTAAATACCTGTAGTATATTTGTAAACATGGCAATCTAACATTTTGCTGAACAGCACATTCACATTCAAATTAACATAAATGAGGATTTAACAGCTGATTGCACAGTGTGAATGATAGTAACTAATTGTCAGAGAGGGAGAGAGTTGTAAGATGATGGTCCTAATGCGATCAGCGAGGAAGTACGATTCCTTCTTGCGGGACGGATGCGAGCGTTTTTCAAGGCGGCTGCCCGCGCCTGGGGAGGCGAAGGTGGCCGAGGGGCGACGTGGGCGAAGCGGGCAGTCGGAGAAGGGATGCTTGGAGACCTGGTGCAAAGGGGTGGCGTGAAACCTCGTTCCTGCAGGCCCCCACCTCCTCCTTTATGGCGGGGATCAATGGGCTGCCTTGGCTATTGAATGCTGGTCCTCCTGGAGGAAGCAATTGTTCGGAGGTGTGGCTCATTTCAGGCATTTAATCTCCGCTGAATGGGGGCTGTGTTACCCGTTTTGCTTTCAGTCGAGGGGGGGGATCGCAGGCAGCTGGTCAGTGGGAAGCAACAATGACCGCCAGCGCCGAATGGAGGCAAGTGCCGGGCTGCGGGCGCCTGCATCCCCACCGCTGACCCTGGCCGTCCCCCTCCCCGGGGGGCCGTGTTGTGCCCAGCGGGAGCTGAATTTTTCTCCACGCTGCCGTTGCAGCCCGGGGAGAGGCTTACCTGCGAGGTTTTATCCTCGCCTAATAACATTTAGGCCTGATAGACCCACGCAACAAGGCCTGGAGCTGAGGGGGGGCCAATATGCATGGGGCTGCTGGAAGCAAAACAGGAAAACAACCCCCCTCGTTCCCCTAATGGGGGGCAGCCGACAGCCTCTTTTGCTGCTGCTGCTCGAGTCTGGGGGTTTCAGCACGTGACTTCTGGAGCCCACCCTCCCAGCTGCCCCACCGCAGCCGGGCGAGAGCAGTTGCAAAGGAACTTTCTTTGGGCAGCGAGGGGGTCAGCAGCCATGCCGTGTGCTGGCTGGCTGGTAGGGTCTTATTTTGGATGGGCTGGGCCCACTTGCGCTGGTGGATAGTGTGATCCAGCTGGGAAAACATCACTGGGAGCTTGCAGTCGCCATGCTAGGGCAGTGACCAGGCACCTAAAGCCATGCTGCCCACACAGAATGAGCGGCTGCTGCTTCCCTCTTTTCAGCTGGTGTCTCCCATAACCCGGTTTTCCATCCTTGTTCCCTGAGGGAGCCTCACGGCGTCCAGGCACTAATTTAAGTGGAAAGAAGCAAGGTGTTAAACATGGTGGCTGTGGGGCAGTACCACCACCTCCGTCTCCAGCATGGACACCCGGGAGGAAGCCTGGCAGAAAGTACCTGGGTTATCTCCAAAGTGTTCCCCTCAGTGGGAGGGATCGGTTTCCCCCGAGGAGCTCTGAATAACTCCCCAAAGTATCCCCCCTCTATCCACGAGCTGTACAGGGAGCCAAGATTAGATGTCCCGTGTTCAACGGTGAGAATGCCTCACATCCTATCGTATTTTAATGTCACCTTTCAGTTTGATGTGTTGGTGTGTTCACCTTTCAGTTCAAGGCATCTGAGGAGCTATCCCCATCACTAAGGTCAGCTATAACCTCCTCCCTCTAGCCCCATCTCCACCTCTTTCTTACCTTGCCCCATCCAGGGGCAAGGGGAGCCCCGAGGAAACCCCTCTCCTCTCCTGATTTGCACCAAGTCACTATCTCTGCCCCTCCGACCCTCAGGGAAAGGGAGGGGAAACAACGTTTCCTCTTGTGGAGTTGCCCATGCTGCTCAGGCTGCATGCTCTGTGGGACAGGGGCTCTGTCCTCCTTAGTACCCGCCACGGTCAGGCACCATCCCCGGGGGTGAACGAGCTGCCATGAGGTGATGCCAATTTTCTTCTTTGGGAGAAACTTCTCAGTTAGATTTGGGTTAAATTTTGCCATATAGTCATGACACCAAGAAGACCAAGAGGCCGGGGTAACCTAAGCTGCTTATCTGGCCTGGTTTCACCTGTTTTGCCCAAATTTAAATATAAGTGTAAGACCAGAAAAATTAGATTCGTTGCAGGAGGAAGAGCTGCTTCCAGGTTTACTCAGGAGCCACAGTGGCTGCAGCACTCACCTGAGCAAGACTACACACACACCCCCCACAAAGAGCTTTGAGACCACATTTTCCTGCCTGAGGAGAGGACTGTATCCAGCAGGTTTCCCACACTTAGCTTGTTGGGTGCATTTTGCTTTTGTTTGAACAAGAAAAAAATTACTTATCAACTGTGTTAAACTGAGGCTGTTTTCCCCTTCAGCTTCTGAATGGAAGATTCATTTACCAGCAGAGCCTTGCATGACTCAGATCTCTGCTTCAGCCTTTTCCTTCAGACCGCCAGGTGCTCAAGCCCAAGCTCCCCACTCCACCTTGTCATTGTATGTGCTGATAGAGACTGCAGCCCTCTCACCTCCTGCCGTCCCACTCGTGCCTGGTTTATCCCACATGGGGACTTCTACAGCCCCTCTCTTTGCCAGGCTGAGTTGCCATCTTATTGGCTTGGCTTAAGCTCTTTGAAACGGGGATACTGTGGCTGTGTGTCTGTACATGGCTTGGTATAACCATGTCCTGATTTAGTGATACAATGTACCAAGAATTATAACTGGGAAGGGAAATCTTGACAACTGACTATTCACCATCACTTCTCTGTTACTTGACTTACTGTCTCAAATACCCCTGTTGGATCCCAACTTTTCACCACTCCTCCTGGATTTGCCTTCCAGTGGGTTTTTTCGCTACTGGAGGTAATATTAAAAGCCATTTATTTTTACAGGTCATCTCCACTGTGATGTATCTGGACAGTCCCATGAAAAGATCAGACAGCATCCATAAACACTTCCTATCTCTAAGCACAGAGACCTGCCTGCAGGAGGGTAGAGGAAAGGGTGCCTGCCACTGTGAGAGTGGTGAGGCACTGGAACAGGTTGCCCAGAGAAGTCGTGGATGCCCCATCCCTGGAAGTGTTCAAGGCCAGGCTGGATGGGGCTTGGAGCAGCCTGGTCTAGTGGGAGGTGTCCCTGCCCATGGCAGGGGGGTTGGAACTAGGTGATCTTTAAGGTCCCTTCTAACCCAGACCATTCCATGATTCTATGAAAGAAGAAGATCACCTGAGGGAAATCCTCGCACAGAGGTGATGACCAAAGACTGGCTGTAGGGAGGAAAGAACAGGATCACAAAACCAAACTGTGAGGTCAATAACTCACTCAGGTGTGGGCACCAAGCAGCATCCGCAAAGAAACTCTGATTCACTTTCTTTCCCACCAGCCTCAAGGCAAGTGGGCTAACAAGGCTCCCGAGCTGAGCTGGGCTGCGGCCGCAGGGCAGCAGGCGAGGTTTTCAGCCCCTGGGAACACCCTCTGCACTCCCGCTCCCTTCAGCAGCTCCTAATAACCTGGCAGCTCTGCAAAGGATCTGTTGGAAGCAATCACTTGCCTTAACTGAGAAGCTGGGACGGCTGGAAATTGGAGAGTTGATTGTGTCTGTGCTCCCCTTGGCGTCTCTGCCTTTGATGGTTTTATGCTCTGTTATAGCTCAGCATCCCAGCATAAGAGCCACTTGCCAGGCAGTCTCAGCAAGGGATGAAATTGCTGAACATATTGGACGTTTCTTTTTTTTTTTAATATCAAGAACTCCTTATAGCATAACCCTATGATTAGCAGTATTAACCAGCCTGGCCACCGTGAGGGTGACTCTTATTGGAAACGATGACTCTGGGAGATCTACCTGACAAAAATGAAATAATTGCCAGGGCCAAAAGCTTTAAGGAGATCTCCAGTTTTCAATAAAGACATTTCAACACATCAAAGATTAGAGCAAATGGGCAAAATACTTTCCACAAAATCAAATGTTTAATTCAAAGAAACATGACAGTTAGTAAAAAAAAATGACAGGAAAAAGGAACTTTAAAGCAGCCCTAGCTTCCAGTGTAAGCAAACACCAGTAATGCCAACCTTGCCATCTGAAAACAAAGCACATGGGAATTTGACTGCATTTGGGTCCTGAATCATGACATTAAAAATATGTACTCGGAGTCTGGCCACAGGCATATTCAGAGTTAGTTGCAGCAGCAAAGTACTGATCTAGTACATAGAGACTATAAAAGCCAGAACTCAGTTCTGCAATCAGATCTAGGTTTTTCTTGGCAATGCCCCAGAAATTAATTGTTCTTGCAAATAGCAGGAACCGAATCAGTGGTATTGAAACAATTTTTTCTTCCAAATGGTAGACCTTCAAGAGTAACTGGCATGCGCCACACATGAGCAGCTATGCCTAAATAGTTCTGATATGAAAACCATAGTATCGTATAATTGAATTGTGCTTTTTGCCTTGGCATTTTATCTTCTCTGAAAGTACCTGTCAAAATAATTCACAAATCATACCTGTCAGACCCAACTGAGTTACAGGAGAGGAAACAGCAGTCAGCCAGGACCCAGGGGCATCATGAGCTGGAGCTGCACCAGAACTTAGCCCTGCAGCCAGGAGCCATCTCACCTTCAATGGCAGTGCAGAGTAGATGAGGTCTTCCTTTTAAGATCTCATTGGAGACAAAAACAAGCATCCTGACCCTGGTCAAGCTCTGTAACACAGTCTGCTTTTCGGCCTCTCTTGCTTGCTCTCCCTGATGCTCTTTCACCAAACACTGTCGTTGTGGCCACTCAGGACTCTCTGCTGGCTCCCTCCTGTGCTAGTCTTGCCAACACCACCCAGCAGAGGCCAGGAGAAGGAGGCGGTGTTGTCCTGTAAGCACAGCTGGTGTTACTTCTGAGGGTCAGGACAGCATTTCTGCAGCTGCTTTGCAGCATCACACGCACCCTCCAGCCAGTGCCCCTGGAACAAGTGTGAGCATCCCCAGCACAGCACTGTGTTGTGCGCACAAATAAGCCTCATTTTTTTTCTCCTCCAAGTACTTCTGAGGTGCTTTCTGGGTTTGCCTGGATGAGGATCTTGAGGAGCCTTCACATAGCATAGGGCTGAGTCCCCAGCTAGTGCTTAGCCTTGGGGACCCTTAGAAGGACATGGGGCTCTTGTCACTAATGGAGCAATGAGCCTCCAGAGTGCTCTGGCCACTTGTGCAAACCCTGCAGACAGGACCTCTAAAGAGCTGTTGTCCCCCATGAAGTGTGAGTGGGGATTAAATCAGCACTGTTCTCGAGCTGCACGAAAAACGTCCATTTCCTACTGACACAGGCGGCAGTGAGGCACCAGTTACAGCAGTCCTGGGAGCTGGTGCACTTGGCAGCTACTGCAAGGCTTTTAACGACACATTAGGCACCCCCATGAAGGAGATCAGAGCAGGCATGGATTCACAAGGTGAGGTGTGGTCCAGACAGATCAACTTACTCATTCCATGTCCCTCCCTCCAATCATCAGTCTCCAAAATCCATCATATGCAAAAGGTTTGTGTAACCTGTCCTTGAAGCTTCCACTGTTTCTCCAGGTGACCTGCTCCAGTACCTCATGGCAGGAAATAGGAGGCAGAACCTGACCCCAAACTAGGGGAAGTCAAGACCAAGGAGCAGGATGGAGGAGCACAGCTTCTCCCAGCAGCATGGTGAGCATCCAGAAACAGGCAGTAAGATTGTGTTGTCTACCTACGAGTGGAGGGAGAGCATTAATCGCGTTAAGTGGCCACTCCGTAACTCTCCTGGCCCTTTGTTGCTTACGGGACAGGGCGCTGCTGGTTGCCATCTGCAGCCAGCGCGGGCTCCACGTGGAGGGCCGGAGCCACAGGGGTGAGGCTGACACTGCTCCGGTGGCTTTCAATAGCAACAATGGCAGGCACTCAAAAGTGAGGAAGACGGCCTTGAAGTATTTAGCACCATAACACCCCTTGAAAATAATGAGAGCTGGCTCCTTTGTGCGTCCGGGGCTGAATGGGTGTAGTAAATCTTGTCGCCTTTAACTTCTGTGTCCGGGGAGCTTGGTGCTCCTCATTCATTCCTCAGACCCTAAGCCATCTCACAGAGGGAAGGGCATGGTAGTACCTTATAACGTGCCCATGATAAATCACTTTATGCAGACTGATTTTTGGTATGTTTGTAATCTCCTCCCTGTATGTTTATAACGTCTAGCCTTATTAAGGGCTTATGGCCTTATCTTAATTTTCCCTCAAACCAGATGCATGCAATGATATTCATTTCTCTTCTTTTCCCAGCTGTACTTTCTTTTTCTGGTTAATCTTCGTTTCCATGTAGTTTTAACAAGGGCTCTGTGGATGTGCATAGATTTCTTGCTAACCTTTGAAAAGGAAAAAAAAAGTTACGTTTCATATTTCCAGACTTTTGTAAAATCACCACAGCTAGCTGGCAGCTGTATTAGCTAGATATTGCCACTGTGAGAGACACAGGTCAGCCATTAGGACAGCTCCACCCCTAGCCAGGGCAGGCTAAAGGGGGACACTGGTGGAGAGGCGCAGGCTCCAGTTTACACATCACTTGTTATTTGGACAGCAAAGGCATTTAGATAACCAAAGCTTAACTCAGAGCTTCAGTGATAATGTAGCAAATCACAGCAGGTGAAATGGCCTCCTGGCAAATGAGAAGCAGAGTTCTCTGATCTTTGAGGTTTTCATCCTGAGGTTACGTGGGCCCTCAGTGGGGAGGTCCTCAGGAGAGAGACGTGTCCTCCACTCTCCTGCTGCTGCCCAGAGTTAGTTTCAGAAGGACTCAGGCTCGGTCTGGTGTTGAAGCCTGCCCTCGTATTCTTGAGGGATGTCACTGGCTGAAACCTAACAAATCTGGTTAAGCATATGCAAGCTATTCTTTTCTGAAAGGCTGCGATTTGACCGATGGGGTGTATTTTCACAGTAATGAAAAGGCTAACCAGCTGCTAGGTTTAAGATATACTGCCTCCAAAAAAGGGAATCTGCAAGCTTTTTAGAGAAAAGGTTCACAGATTTTGTTTTTAGATAGGAGCAAAACATCGTGCTTTCTTCTGTCCTGATTTTCAGGAACTGGTATGATGGAAAAGAAGTTGTGAAGGAAAAATAACCCCCAAGGTTTTCATAGTCTTTTAAATTTGCAACTGAAAATGAGACTGAAGAAGAAAATACCTTGGGGAACATTACTAATTGGAGGTGCTTCCTTTCTTTTCCCCTCTCCAGGTAGAATGAGGTGAGGATATCAGCTTACTTCTCTATCCCATTGGATTTAATGTGTTTGGGAAACTTTTTTGTCTTCTGTATGTTACAATGTTATCATCACCCATATTTCAGTTCATGGACTTCACAGGATGCTGCTACTGCATCCCTTCTTCCAAATCAGATCCAAAGATAGTGGAGTTTGTCTATTCCTTCTCCTTAGGTACAGGAATTTGAAGAATAATTATCAGCTTGATTATTTTTTGTGCAAAAAAGAGAAACCAAAAGCACGTTTGAACAAGAGTACTTATACTTTGTGACATCCAACTGGTGAGCAGGACAAGGCTCAAGGCCATCTGCCCTAGCTGCTCCTGACATCTGCTATCTTAACTGGCCAGCCTGAGGATCAGAACAAGTTACTATTAATTATTGAAGGCAGCATTTTCAGCACCGGCTTCTTTAGCAGGGGTCAGTGTAATGTCCATTCAGTTGCAGACCCACTGAAAACTAAAGGCATGACCCCAGTCAAAGTTCATTGTAGAGACACAGATCTGGGCCATGACCTTAGAAATAGCTCAGCCTGCTTTGCAGGAACAAGAAAGCGTAGAATTACCTATTAGAATAAAGTTACCATCTTAAAAATGCGTGTCCATATAGATCAGCAACTGCTACCATAAATAAGTAGAAAGATTTCTGAGGATGAGTGACAGCAACACCTAATAGTATAGATTTTTTTTTGAATGATCTTTTCACCTGCAGTAAGCATCAGGTCAGAGGCTGGAGGCAGTGTCGCCTCATCTGGCATGCCGACTGTGGGCCTGCAGCATCCAACGTCCCCGGAAAGGCAGAAAGGAGGAGGGACTGGGGAAAGCCATGCTGAGAATATAACTGCCCCTGAGGTGCCACAGAGACTTTCTACGTTTTTTGTAAAAACCTTTCTCAGTTCAGGTAAGTGGAGATGAGTAGAGTAAGGCAGCCGGTACCTGGATACGGAGATGTCGGAGAGGCACACGGGGCGGGCAGCGAGGGAACAGGGATCCCCACGTGCTCTCTGCCTGTCAGGTGCCATACGCTGCCGCAAACAGAATGGGTCACTGAAGCAAACATAGAAACTGGCTGATTTAAACTGACATTTCCAGATGCTCACTGTGGCGTCGTTGTTGAAAAAACCCTAGGGAGCAGGAAACCTGGAAATGTCCGTTTGAGGCTGCAGCACTTCAGGACAGATTTCGCCATCCTGCCCAGAGGTTTCAGAGAGGATGGTGGCCTAAAAGCATTCCCTTACCCTGGCTGTTGCCTTGACAGGGCAGAAAGGGCCCTAGGTCACAAAGCTGTTGCCCCCTAGCATTGCCTCCCTTAAGTCTGCCCAAAATGTGCCAGGCAACAAAACAGAGCCACTTAAGCCACTGACTGCATCCTGGGAGCTGCTGTCAAGCAACGATGGTCTGCTCTGGTGTCGCAGTGAGGTCTTCAGTGTCAATTCTCCTCTAGTTTTCCTCTACTTGGAGGTGACAAAGGCTCAGGAAGAATCTCCTTGGTCTTTCAGGCACCCCTTGCAGCTGCTCCCAGCTGTTATCCGCAGACCATCATTAGTAACCAAGCTTGTCATGACGATTAGCATCTACCCACATGTACCCCCACCCCAGAAGCACACATCTCCTCTCCAGCAGCAACATCTGGATGTCCAGATCACATCTCCACTCCCAAGCCGGTGCTGGACTGCACAATGTACATTACTTGTGCATGGTTTTTCATTGAAACCATCTCTGAGGAAAGCTGGTTTGACAGAGCTGAACAGGAAAGAGGCATGGCGTTTCAGTTGACTTGAGTGCAAGTTTGCAGATCCCCATACGGTATTATATGGCTGGTGTGAGCAGAGCCACAGCTCCCATAAACACAGGCAGGAGGGTATATTTGCATTTCTTGGACATGCAGTTGGTGGGGTAATCCTCCTCTTCTGGAAATTAGAAATACAGCAGAAAAACTGGGAGTGAGCAGTTCAGATGGATGAAAGTATTTCTGGGTTTACCTAAATATATCACAAACGTTGTGTTTCTAACAGTGCTTAAATCTCCTGTGTGTGTGTGTGTGTTGGTGGATGTTAAAGAAGAGGTGTGCAGGCTCTCCAGAAGTGCCTGACAGGTCAATCATTATTGAGACCTTAAAGATCACCTGGAAAAAAGCTTTCCCTTGGACTCTGCAGAAATTCTTCACGCTGAGCATAAACCCACATGAACTGCCTTACCTGGAGAAAAGCAGAGTGATCCTTTAGGACACTGCAGGATTGATGGAAATGGCCCATAAACGTGGTGAACCTTGGGGATAAACGTGAAGGATAAATCAGAGGACACATGCTCCACTTGCAATCCTTCGGACATTATTCCTGTTCCTGTAGGAGGGTGGATGTGGCTGTTCAAAACCATAAATGGCATTTAAAAGAGGTATGTTGCTAAAGCCTACTTTTAGGGGAATTTTCAGATATTCCCATCTAGGAGATTGCTGTCTAGCATATTGTTTCAACAAGCAGGTGAAAACCGTCAAGCATTTCACAATGCAAGGAAGAGGTGAAAAATTACCCAAGAGCTACGTATGGGAGGCCCTTATGGAGGTACCCAGTGGAGTTCCCCATGGAAATGATCAGTGTGAGCATTAGATCAATGGCAAAAGAAACACTTAGTTAATGAAAAAACAAGACAAAAGACTGGCTGTGTGTCAAACCCTCGAGAAAAAAAGGGACAGCAGAACACAGATAACAGCTTGAATCTGAGAGTCCTGACCACATTGTCCCCCCAGAGAAGGCAAGAGGAGCTGTGCAGGGGAAAGAGGTCCCAACCAGAGGGTGACACCTGAGCCCCGTAGACAGCAAAATTGATCTCGTGTTGCCAACAGAAAGGGAAACAAAGTAAGAAGGCATTATGCTAAAATGATGCAGGGGAAAATCTTGTCTCCGGTGAAAACTTTCACTGTCTTTTCTGGGAGGAGAATTTTGCCCTCGGTTCTGGATCACAAAAATAATCAGACACTCTCTGAAAAACACCGTTTTCTGACTGCCCGTTAACACATGTTTCTAAAGAATGTGCTGCTCCCTGTGGGGGAATGTGCAGCCTAACTTTCAGTCAATATTTCTCAGTGATTTTCTTGCTCTTTTTGCTTCTTATCCTGTGAATATAGCCTGCTAACCAATGCCTGGGTGTTTTTTTAAAGTATTATTATTTTGTAAATAACAGACAAATTTTTTGATTTAGCATAATCGTCACTTTCTTACTTCTGATTTTTGTCCCTAAGAAAACCACATAGACATTTCCTTCATTGCTGTTAATTTTACCAGCTATGCCACAAACTGACAGGATAACATCTCCGATTTTCATAGGTTCCTGCTTGGTAAACATAAAGAATAAAAATAATGTAGCACTTAGGAAAGAAACAGAAACCAGCAGACACAGTGTCAGCATGCCCCCAGCAATAATATATCCTGCTACAAAACACAAATGCAGCTATCCTGTGACTCCAAGACCATCCATAGGGTGACCGTGAAGCTCCTGCTACAAGGCTGGCTGAGGAGTCTGTGCTGGGTTGAGCCTGTCAGCACCTCTCGAACCTGGATCTGCTTCAGACCAATGTAGCAAGTGTTTGCCAGTGCACAACATGCTTATACCAGTAAGCTATAGACCCTTATAAAACACCTTATGTGTTTTGGTCTCACGGCAGATTGTGAATTCGCACTTTGCAACCTGAAGTTCTTATTAACACGCTGAATCATGCATCTGGTATGATAAAATGGCTGAACTGACAAATATCACTCTAGCGACCAAATCAATCAGGATGATTTTACTGCAGTTTTGCTTCAGGAGGGAAAATTCCAGTAGTGCCCAATGGACATTTAGGTCTTCTTGAAAATAAACGTTCCAATTTATTGTTGGGTTCTCAACTACTCAGCATGGCTCTTTGTGTCTATTTTGTGTTATAGTAACTATTATAATACAAATGCAGGTAAATAAAGAGGAATCAGTATAGAACGGCTTGATCAACCCAACACAATTTCAGAATTTTCATGATATTATTTATTTATTTATTTGTTGTTGAATAGGATCAAAATCAATGCTTTTTCAGATCCTTCCTTTTAAGAGAATTGCCGTTCTCCTCACAATGATGATAATATAACCTCTGAATGGCCTATGGAACTCCTCTGAGGCATCCTGGGTAGATGAAGTATGGCATGAGACACAAGCACACCCAAAGCAAAGGCTGGGGTGTAAAGCCTTCTCCCCAGGTCTCTACACTCTATGGTTTGTAGCAGTATATGACAGCCCAGGGGAACCCTCCCAGAGCCTACACCCCTGAGCAGTTGTTTGGACAGCCCATGTCATCAAAATTAGAAGAAATATGGGCAGTCCATAAAAGCTGCACAGGTTGGTGACCTTTGGATGGTGATCCAAAAGCAGAAGTATGGTATACATCAACTCTGTATTCCCACACTTCACCATACACCGGGTTGGTTTGTTTTTCTAAAGCGTGGAATGGACTTAACTTTATTGGTTCTCCGATATCTGTGACATCTTAAAAAAATTTCTATTTTTATGTTTCTTTACTTTAAAACATTTGGAAATAGTTTCATCCAATGTAACTCCACTTCTCAGAACGTAAAATACTTGACGAAAACTCACCACCCAAGTTTAATGCTGAGGAACTCTGTTCCTCCTGCCACCAGCACTATTTACCATCTGTTATACCTGCAATATATACCAAATATATATACCAAATACATACCAAAAATTTACCATCTCTTATACCTGCAACAGGCCTGTGACCCTCCCTGCTGCTTTTCTCCTCCATAGGTATGAAAGAAGAGGTGGCACATTACCATTTTCTGTAAGTCCCACAGGATTTGATTTTTAAAAGCAACTACAGTTTTTGTTTTGGTGACCATGAGTCAGATGAAGTTAATTCTAAGTATATGCCTCGCAAAGGCTGTGCAGAAACTTACTCTCTTTGCTAGACCAGGATCTGGAGGTGTGCTGGATCCTGCCCAGCATGTTGAATACTTATGGCCACCAGTGTCAGGGAAGAAAAGGCAGATCCTGGTGGAAAACAGAGTGTGTGGGATAAAGTGGGTTTTGAGCTCAGGTTTGCAAGCTGCTAAAACATCCCTCCCGTAGTTCCAGTGCCTGTTCCTGGCCAGGAATTGTATGGCTTCATTATGAGGGAGGTTGTGAGGATGTCCTCCTCCCTCTGCCATTTGTAGCTGACAACTCCATCTTTTGCCAAGCTGCAGGTATCTGGCAGTTTATAAATATAGCTGCCTTTTTTTCTCATAAACTAGACCTGGGACTGTTTTCTTCCCTAAGGCATAGATCCATTTATTCTCCTCATTCCTCTTACATTCTCCCTTATCCCCTTTTCATTTATGCTCTTCCATGGCAGTGTGGGTCCCAGCACGTCCTGATGAGGTGTTGCCCCGGACTGTGCTTGAGCTTTCAAACTAGTCTTGCAATAAGTGGCCATGCTTTTAGGGGCAAAGGCTTTGGGCTTCTTTTAATTCAAGTCCAAATTCAAGAAGGTGGTAGTGAATTCATAAACACAATTTTTTTCCTTTTCATAAAAATATTTTTATATATGTATTTTCAATGGTAGCAGACCTAAATAGCTTTTTTGTCCAATTAAACACTGCACAAGGACAAATTCGCAATATTCTGTACCTTCTCCCTTGCTTCAATGCTTTCCAAAAGACACAGATCTACAGCTTTGCCCATGCTTACTTGAGCCAATTTGCCATCATTATTCATAACCTGCACTGCCACAAAGTTTGGGCTCCTTGCTTTCTTGCTTTCTCTGTTTCTTTTAATGAGGAATGTATGCTTTGACAAACAAATAACCTTCAACAGAAATGCTTTAAATGTTTTAAAATTTAAATGTTTTAAAATTACATGTTTCATTTTCTCACCAGTTGTGAGGTGGAGGAATGTATCTCTTATGTTTTCAAATTTAAAAGTTCAGGGGAAAAAATTCAGATCCATTAGCAATATTTGGAAGGGATGGGATGGGACCAGTCACTAAAGGAAAAGCTCAATGACTTATACAACTAAACTTGCAACTGTAAGAGACAACTACAGAGGTGGTGCGAAGGCCTCCAGCTCAACCACTCTGGCTTCTGGCCTCAGACTTGTTCCTGCTGGCATCCTGATCGCAAAAGTGTCCTGTTGCTTTCCCAAGAGGACCCCAAGCTTGGCCTTTAATTCTCTTAAAGAGGCTGAACAAGTTTAAAAGGATCAGTGAAACCCACGTTGAAGGAGTGAGTACTGGTATAACCCAATCCTTCATTTTCAGAAGTCTTTTCCAGAGTCACGAAAATTACTCTTCTGCATACATACGAGAAGTTTAAAGGCAAATTTGTGTCCTATTAGTATTCATCAAAAAGGGAAGCACATTTATTAATAATAGCTTCAAAACCCTTCAAGCAAGACCCCGTCAGGGCAGTGCATTTGCCTGCGCAGCCCTGCACTTGCAGTCTATGGCAAGTTCTCTCCCAAAGGCACGAGACAGTCAGCCAAGCAATGCTAAAAAACCAACAGTACTGATAAAGCAGGAAGAGGACTTCCTTTTTCTGTCTACATTTGAAGGAGCTGGAAGTACATGTCACTTTAGAGAGGGATTGGGAAGCCCTTTGGAGAGAGAGAGTGTCATTTTATGAAAGAATTAAGCTATGCAAGAGATTTGTCTTTAACTTCTTATTTCCAGGCTTCTATTGTTTTCAGCTAACGAGGTACATCTGGATACATCCCAAAGTGTCAGGACATCAAGGCTTCTGCCTATTCCATTGTTTGTGTGAGAAGGTGTTCTGGGGTATTTGTGGTCATTGTAATGCTAGAAGAGCTTTTGTGTGTGTTTCCTAGTTGGTTATCTCCAACATATGGAGTACAATGGCTCAGTTGAAACAAAATCCTTGCTTATTCTTTCAGTGAAAAGGATAATAAGACATTATCTCTGTAGCTGCTGGAGTAGGACCCACCATTTCCCAAAAGACAGCACAGTGTGAAAAAGTTTGTGGTTTAACTTGAGTGAGGAAGAGGGTGTCTCCCTGGATTCCCTCGGTTTTGGATCCAAGGGAAACAGATATTTCTTTTCTGCAAGAAATTCTGTGAGCTGTGAAATCATTTAAATGTTTTGTCCTGAAAATTTCCTATCGGCATGGGACCTGTGAGCCCTGGATGCCAGTTTCTTGAGGCCCAGTCATGGCTGCCAGTGTTTGTAGGGTCCCTGCTCCATGGCACGGGGCAAGGAAGCCTTAAGGATCCCCAAGGTTTTGGGCACCTTGTTCACCTGCTGATTTGTCAGGAGCCCAGACCCTTGATGGGGAGGGAGAGGCGTCATAAAACTCTGAGGGCTGTCAGATTCCTAATCCCACCTCAGGGAGCCTGGGAGATGGTGGGTGCTTCATCTTGCGACATAGCCCATCGGCCATGCCCAGAGCTGTGAGTGGTGGGACTACTGGATATCTTTGACTTCAGAGATGTTTCCTGATAATAGTTTTAATACCCTAGGCAGAAATGAAAGAAGTCAAGCTATTATAAAAGGATGGGGCATGTTTCTGACTGATGAAACAACCAACCTGGATAAAACTCACCATATCTGTGCAATGCTCTTCCAGATCAAGCTGGCAGTACATTTCTGTCATGTCATCATAGCTAGGATTAGTTAACTCCTCAGTACTTCATGTACGTTCTTCTGTACATGTTTACACCACAATATTTCTAGCATATATTTATTTTATTAATAAATTATCCCCAGAAAGCAGTTCCCAAGTCAAGGCTCTGAATCTGTAGTTAGGATCCTGGACAAGCACTGCAAAGGGCTGGATTCATGTCCGTCTTCTGCCCCTTGGTGACCTTCTGCAGTCCAGCTGTGACCTGCAAACATGCTGGTTGAGCTCTCAGAGGAGTTTTCAGTGAAGCAGAAAGAAAAGATATTTGATCAGGCTACTCACCTGAGTGGTGTTAAGCACTATTTTCTGAAGTTTAAATCTAAAGCCTTAATCTTCCAGCAGTGCAGAGTAGTTTTTATTGCTAATGCACCCCTTAACGTAAAAATTAGAACCATTTTGGCAGTGTCCACTACACACCAAGAGGCTACATGCAACCACAAACTTCTGTTGTCATTGCTGCTATAAATGCAGTCCTCAATGCAGTATTGAAAGTATTATTTTAAACACCATCCTTAATATTCAACCTATAATTCTTTCTGAAGTTTTCCATGGACAGTGATATATTCCCCCATGCCTACCAGCACGTGGAGGATCCTGGAAGAGAGGAAAAGGCAGAAGGGAACTTGCACCCTTTAGAGAAATTAGAGACGGACACTGTGTGCAAAAGCGCCTGGTTCAGACAACGGGCAGCTTTACAAACAATATAGGATTTGGAGCTTCAGAAGTGAGGCCTGAAGTTCTTTGCTAACTAATTGGAAACTAATAAGGATATTCATTTGCCTTCCTCTTAAAACTCATGCATTGCTGACACACGCTGACTTTTGCTGCTTCTTCAGCAGCCACTGAAATAATTCATGATGTGAGATTTTTCACTATCACTCATGCCAGCCTGATCAGAGTCACATCCAGCTGAATTTTGCTCTTTATCAGTGCAAAACTAAAGTCACAGGGACATGGTCCGACAGGTATATTATGCTACCTCCTGTTTCATGGCATCTCTGACGAACTTACCTCAATCACACTAACATCAGAAGGTATGATTTAGACCTATGAAAGGAAGGATGCAAAAATGAGCACGCACAGAGGGCTGGTCATGAAGTGTTAAATTGCATGCAGCTCTACCACAGCATAAACCAGACACCCACCAGACACTACCAGTTGTAAATAAAATAAATCTACAGATTTAGGCTGCTAGGAGTGTTGTGACAGAATTGTACAGAATTTGATGCTGTCATAAGACCCTGAATTAGGTTGCATGTAGACATGTCCGTGTCTGGTGTGTGACCCTGTTAAAGCCATCAGATATGGCACAGGTGGGACCCCTGTCCAAACTGCATGCAACAAGGTAACCAGCAAACATTTTTCAGACCCAGGCTACATGTGCTTATTTTGATTGAACTAGTACAATTAAAAATCTACCCGTGTGGTCTCTGTAACACACAACAATCCTAGGTGCTCATAAATCCCCTCTAAGTGAGGAAACTAGAGATACTTCAGATATTAGTGTTCCCTCCTTCCTCATACATGCAACAGATGTGTCAGAAGTCAAATCAATCCTTTCTTCTCCGATGTTTTTCAAAGAACCTATGCCTGCAAGCCTCTGTGCCATGAAGATACCCACCAGAAATGATGAATGCGGTAAGAGCCTTTTAAGTTCGATGTGATCTGTCTCTTCCCACAATGTGATGGAGCACGAACCCAAATGCAAGGGAGTCCCCAGAGGACAGCCCCACACCAGCAGCTCCCCCACTTCTGCTCATCATCTCTGCTGTGGCAACACGAGGGCTGCAGGTGGTTTCTCAGGGAGGAAGACCATGGGCCATTTCAAGCTTGGAGAATTAAAGCTTAGCACCTGTATTATAATGGAAGGTCAACGAATAACCAGCCCCAAAGCACATCTGGATGTGCTTGGGAAGTAAGCGAGCCTCTGTATTTTATTCTAATTTTGTTTTCTGCATTGATTTTGCAGGGAGCCCAGTGCAAAATCTACTCTAGATGAGGCAAAAAGCACAGACCACATCAGTAACGTCCACACTCAAGAGGAAAGTGAGAGGCTCGCTTTGCCAAAGGCAGATGGAAAATAGCTGTTCTGGTCAGTGCTGTTGTTTGAAGCGACCTGACCAAACTCCAGAAAGCAAACTTTGGCAGAAGTAACCAAAACGACCTCCTCCCCACAAGACAAGAAATGTAATTGCTGTCAGCTGCCCTCCTAGACCATTTTAGGGTATTTTCATTGGAGCTGTGTGCTAGCCAGCTCCCTCCCGTGCATGATCCCTGTGTCTCACTCAGATGATGAGAAACTCTCAGAGAGACATGCCTTGGCTCAGCCAGAAGCTACCGGTTCACAGCAGAGACTGATGGATGCTTTACAGGGGACCGTGCCATATAATAGGATACATTGATCTTAAAATCTGTGACTGTCCATAGTTGGGGAAATTGCAAAACTAACCACGTGCTGGCCCATTAAGGCTGGAGAGATCTGGGTGGGTGTTATTCAATCAGATGCACCAAAATAAGCCCATTAGCCCTGGGTGGTATTTCGTAAGACTCCTCCCGCCTAGCTCTGCTTGTGTTGTTGGAAGCGTGGCTGTTTGCTCCTATTATGCTTAAACGCGACTAGCTGCTAGTCATCAAACTGCTCTGGGGGGGTTGAGGTGGTTCACAGGGAATGGGCAAGCCCTTCTGCATTGGTGGTGGGAACCCCTCTTACCCCATGTGGTCCGCTTCTCCCTGCCCCACGTCCTGACCCATTTGTTGGCACCCATGAGGACGGCGCCAGGCAGGACAGTGGGACCAAAACCCCGTGTATTTTCTCTGTGGCTGTGTCCCGATGGCTGCCCAGGCTCTTGGCTGAGTCCCGTGCAAGGTCATGTCGCCCACCACCAAACAGCTGGCAGCCGAAACCACGCTCCCTGGGGTTTGTCTTCGCACTGCGTTTGCTCATAGTGGGATTTCTTTTTCTTCTGAATGCTGGCAAGTGGCAGTTGGACCTGCGCAAAGGTCTGGTGAGACCCACCCAGCCCTAGTCTTTCCTACCGGGAAGAAAAAAACCCCTCCACCCAAAAATACGGCCCCATGTCTGGGTGCGCAGTATGCATATGAGGTGGATTTTCAGCAGTGCTGGACTTAAAGCCACCCCATCTGGATTTGTTATCTGCTCGGTAACCCGAGTTTTCTTGTGACAGAAGGTCTGCTTCTCCTCTGCTGGAGAAAAACACAACCAACAACAACAACAAAAAACAACCAAATCAAAACAAGTGTTTTTATTAAACTTGCATGCACTTAAGCCATTTCTTTGAACCTTTACAATTCAGCACAGTGTTCACTGGCAATGAATGTCTTCATCTGGCTTTAAAAGGTGGGAACAATGTCGTGCACTTAAATCCCTTAACTGGAAATTTCTTGCCTTTCATTTGTTTAGCCACAGTAGAGAAAAGACTAGTCACAAAACTTTCCTCTGTGCTTAAGAAGATTTCTCCTTTGAAGCAGCAACAACAATAATACTGTAATAGAAGTAAAGCCTGCTCTTCTTACACCAAGCATATTTTCTTCTGAAGAAACGTGCTGCAATTGCAATGACAAAGTCGGGCTTGCTAAGCAGGGCCGTTTCCCCCTGCTACTTTGTGTTGAACTTTTACAAGCAAGCCATAAATACATAGATACCAAAGAGTTAATTTGCGTTTTTAAACCTCCTTCCCAATATCCTCTCTCATTCCTGCATAAAATCCCCATGTCCAGACATCAAATCAGTAAACCCTGTTGCCTGTCAGAGAATACAATGTCAGGCCATTAGTATGTTAATAAGTCCGGAGGGTGACAGGTGGCCTAGTAGACAGCTCAATTAAGCTGCTCATTAAACACACGCTAACGAACAGCCAAGGCAGGGCCTGAACAGCACCATTCTGTAATGACATGATGTCAGAGCGAACAAATGAGGAAAAATAACAAAAACATTACAGCAGTGACAGACGCCACTAATAGGGACCCCTTGCACTACATCAGCCCTCAAATCAATGAGCAACAGGGATCAAAAAACTCGACCCAACATTCTCAGGGGACTGAATACAGCAAGATTTTTTTGCTCAGGTTTTTTCCTCTCTTTTTTTCCCCCCGTAACTAAAATTATCGTGGAATATCACAAATTAATGGCGGGGGGGCGGAAATAAAGGGGCAGAATTTGTTTCCTGTAAGGCAGAACCGTAAAATGTGAAAACTGTGAAAGGTAAGGTCTGAATGAAAATCATTATTTAATGGGATCATCATTTAAATTTGATTGGCATTTTTTCCTTTATCTTGCCTTTTCCCCCCTTTTTCTGAAGCCCACAGGTTCGAATGATTTGCTGTACCTGCTCTGCCTACTCATTCACCATAGGTCACCCTACCATTTAAGGAGCGCGGCGATAACTTTTAAAGTGCAGATTTGTAGCTATTATTTTTAAAAAGGGGGCTTCTAGCAGCTGGTAGAAAAAAATCCTATCATTTTCAAGTAAGGAGCTTTCTGGGTAATAAATTCAAGCATCCGACCGGTGCTGAAATGACATTTGAGTCCCGCATTGCTAAACTAATAGGCTGGTTGACCATTATAAGGTCACGACCTTAGCTCTCATCCTAGCTGCAGAGCTGTGTTAAGTTAACAACTGATACCTCGCTGTGTTTCCTTAAAGGTCTAACTCAAGATTCGCACTAATAACTAGGATAATCAAGTCGCGCTGTGAAGTGAATTTGCAGCAGCAACTTTCAGGGGGAAAAAAAAAAAAGAAAAAAGATCATTTGGAGGCTATTAATAGACAGGTGTGGAAGCAGCTGCAGCAGCAAGCAGGCTTGCAGATGCAAGTCTGACATGATATTTAGGAAGCTGGCTAACTGACTACTACAGTTTAACCACAGGAGTAGGCCAAATTCAGCCGCACGCAAGCCCATGGGCAGCAGTGGGATTTCCTACCGCTTGCACATTGTACAGTGTCTTGTACCTGCCCGTGCAAAGTGGGTGCAAAGGGCTGTCGTATCAAATGATTGCTTTTTCACAGCCCTTTTGGCCTCCCGCAAATAAGGTACTGAGCGCTGGAAAAGGAGTACTAGAGGGTGCAAGTCCGGTGGGTGTTTCTGGGTTGGATCCAGCTGTGCCAGAGACAATGATGGGAGGCAGACATCAGATGTCAGATTAGCCTTGAGTAACAAAACAGCACGGCTTGCCCCAATATGGTTACAAAAAATGAACACAGCGGAGGGCTAGCTCAAACGCCTCATTGGCACTGCTTGCGCACGATTTACACATCTCTTCCTATCGGCCTGGCTTCTGAGGTTGGATCTCTTTAACTATTCTAATTCTGACCTGACAGTGTTAAATTAGTATGAAAACTTGAGTACAGATTAGTTGTCACAAGACAGCGGCTGGATTAAATGCACACAGCTCCAGCTCCACGGCGGAGCGGAATCAGAGAAGCAGGTAATGCAAGATGAACAGCCCTCTTCTTCCACACTTAACAAAACGTAAAGCTCCAACAAAGTCAACGGTGCTGCATCAATGGAGAGCACAGCACTTCAGCACTTGTTACCTTCTTCCGGGAAAAATTAATCCATCTCCCAGTGTCTTTCACATTTATTTTGCATACACAAAGTATTGGCTAAATCAGTGCATGTTATCTTACTTCACCGCTGAAGTGCAGATGTACATTTTGTTTGCCATCCACTCCTGTCACTGACTCTGTTGTACTGGTTTGGATCCCCTACCTCTTTTCTGCAGCTATGCCTTGGTTCAGGACTGGAAAAAAAAGCAGTTTTGCCCTGGAGAATGCAACAGAAGTTTCTGTGGCCACTTCAGCCTCAAACATCTTCACAGAATCACAGAATCACAGAATCACAGGGTTGGAAGGGACCTCTGGAGATCATCTAGTCCAACCCCCCTGCCAGAGCAGGGTCACCTAGAGCAGGTTGCACAGGAACGCGTCCAGGTGGGTTTTGAATATCTCCAGAGATGGATCTTCCTGGTGTAACACAATGAGAAGCAACATATAGCATTCTGGGAATGCAAAACAAACATGGCAAAAAACATGTATTGGATTCCAGTCAAAACATGAGCATTTCTTGTGTCTATAAGGCTTTGAAAAGTGAGATATATTAAGTCACATGAACTTGATTAAAAAGGATGGAGTGGCATTTCTACAGACTGTGAGACATCAAAACCAAACCCGTATTTACTTGCAGCAGCATTGCTCAACATCAGCAGCTGAATTACAACTGCTACTTTAGAAGCAAATACAACCCTGAAGAAGAAACCACTTTAAAATGATGAGGAACAGCACTGAGCTGAATGTGCCACCAAACTCTCCAGTGTCAGCCATCTTCTTCCTCTCAGTGCTCTCCCAGGATCAGGGGGGATGGGGGCTTTCCTGGACAGGGGACAAACACCACCAAGTGTCACCACATCTGACTGAGATTCAGCACGTTTGCCTTGCGGAAAACAACGGGAAATTCAGGATGTACCTTGTTTAGTAAGGATGTACTCACGTATTTTAGAAGGTCTGGGCTCTGTGCCTTACTGGCTTTCCACAGGCTCCATCATTTTGGATACTCTCCCTGTACTAGTTCTACAACAGTCCATTTAAGATGGAGAACAACTGGATGGCAACTGAAAGAAGGAAATGCTCTCTGCACTTGTACCATGCATCTTACCATATGCTGCAGAGTAGACAATATGCTAAATTATTATTTTTAGAGACATTTGTAGCAGGGCTTGTAAAAGCCAAGGCCAGAATGGGGACTGAAATGTGCTCCCAGAGCTGGCCAAGCACCAAGGAAGAGATGGGCAATGGAAAGCGCCCCAGAACTGTAGTGCAAAGGGCCAAGAAGTCCAAAAGAGCATAGAGGTATCAGGGGATGGGCTCACGTTGTTCCCTGGCAGACTCACCCCGTCAAACATCTCTGTAGCCTCATTCCACCCAAATATGAAAAAATACCACATGCAGATTTTACAAACTGTTCATGAGAGGCAGGGTAATGCCAACATGACCTGGAAATAAAGCTGAATCTGGGTAATCAAAGCTCACAGGGGAAAAGCTAAAAGATAACGTGAGGAATGGCACTTTCAGAAAGAAAATTATACTAACCACTCACTGAAGTTGCAGGCAAGTCCTTTCCATGGTGACTTCAGCTTCATCATAGGACAATTTCCCCTGTGTCTGGCAAGAGCTCACAAGAGCTGCCTGCTGGGATCAAACTTAGCCCCACCATAATTCCTTACAAAAGTTTCCTTTCACAACCCCTATCCCAGGTTTTGAAGGTGATGGCCATCATTGCTCCCCTGCCCTGACCTAAGCGGGCACTGGTGGGTACTTTCCTGCCCCTGGAGGTGGAGGACCACGCCTTGAAGCTGCCCCCAGGAACCCCACCATGGCCCCTCAGGGAGCCTCCTCATCCAGCAGACGTGGCACAACACAAGGGAAGGCACTCAGGCACCCCCGTTCCTTTGGGGTGTTTGAGTTTCACATATTCCCAGGGACCTCCTCCTTACTCAACATCAATTACACTAATTTAGAGAGCAGCTTTCAGTACGTAGGTTTTCATCACTATTTGGTGTCTAGCCATATATCTTATTTACTAGACATTGTTCCAGCTCTGCTCTCAGAGAATTATCTATGTCCTCGTGGGCTTTTCTGTGGGCACAGCAGTGTCAGAGTGCCCCATAAGTATTTAGATCCCCCACTCCTGTGTATAGTGCAGCAGATGAAGGAAGAGAGAAGATATTGCTGGAGTGAGCTGAAGCACAGGGTAACAGTGTGCCTCACTAACGGGGGGGCTTTGTTGCTATATAGTATTGGCATTACCTGTATTTCATTAGTCCAAAGCATCCCCCCTCCTCCAGCCACCAATGCCAACTGCAGCTGAGATGCTTCGCACCTCTGAGGATCATCATGTTTCTTGTTGAGGCAAATTCTCCACCCTGGCCCTCCTCAGGCAGGACTTTACCTGGCCTGTCCCTCCCACCTACTCTCTCCCCAAGCCCAGTCTCTTCCAAACCTCTGGCTTCATGTCCCATTGTCCCCTACCCCCATCTATGTTCTGTGTCGCAGCCCTGGTCATTTCTGGTCTCTCCACACAGGGCTCCCTGGCCCAAACCCCAGGTCTCTCGATCCTGACTCCCAAATCCAGATATTCTCTCCTCTTTGCCTATTTCCAAGTCTCCATCCCAGTTTCCTTGTCTGATTACACTCCTTTCTCACCTCCAAGTGGGCTAATTCCCATCCTCTTGGCATTAAGCTGGGCAGAATCCCTCCCATTGGTCACTGGTGGCAGAGGAGACAGCTTTGTCCTGCAGGTTGAATCCAAGTCAAAAACTCCCGTGTTGGTCAAAACAACTGCAGAGATTTTTCTCTGCATATGTATCAAAAGTCATAGTTGGCTCTGGAGCATACCCAAAACCAACAGAGTTTTCAGAGGAGGAAGTTGCTAAAATCGACAAAGGCTTTATTGAGCATGTGCAAAACTCTCATTATTGTAATTTTGTTATAATTTCTCCAGATTTGGCTGCATTTTTGAAAAGGCAGTAAAACACAAATCCCCAACAAACAGCCATTTTGCCAGATTCAGATCATTCAGATTTTCATGTGAAAAGCCCTATGCGTCTGTGTTTGGGAAATGTCAAAAATAATATTTGCACAGAAAAATTCTGTTTTGTTGTGCTTCTCCATGAATTGTATTTCTGTAAATGTCTGAAGCACTTGGTTTGGTGTTTTCTAAGCATTCAACTGGAGTAGATATCTGTGCAAATGTACCTATTCAAACAGTAACATTTGTGAAAAGTAGGAACAAAAATAAATAGGGCCATATAATGTCAGAAAGAGAAGGCATCTGGTGAAATGAGTGTGACTGAGGGGTCTGGATAGAGAACACAGGTGAAAAGACAGAGTAAATCTCTTGAGGTCAAGATGATACTTCTGAGGGTTTAATTTGTGTTAGGCTCCAAAGGCACGAAGAGACCATTTCTACTGAAAGGACTATTCTTTCATCTATGTGTGTGTCTGTGTGTGGGGGCAGAATTCAAAACAACCAAATACTACACCTTTTCACAAGTCTTGCTTTTGGGGTAAAGGTGTATTTGTCTTGTCAAGAGTCCAGGTTTTTTTAGCCCCGACCTACTGGGACTGATGCCTTTCTGGAGGACTCGGGAGGACTTGCTTCCGTGGAGGACCATCCCTTCAGGGTGCAAGGTGAAACCTGGTCACAGCGCCTCAGTCATGACTGTCAGTGGACTTTACATCTTTCTCGGACTCATCCTCTGCGTTGGCTCCCAAAGGGTGTCTCAGCGGTGATGCAGAAGACAACCGGAGCCCAGGTGGCAGAGGCCCTGGCATGTATTCTGCCAGCTGATGTAGGGGTGGCGTTTGCTGTACCTGTGTTGCTAGCAAAAGAGAGCTAGCATGATGCTCTGGCATGGCTCCTGCTGCAGACTTGTGCTGGAAAAATGAATGGTTCATCTGAAAAGCCTCTTGTGGGGAAACACACGGCTTTAGGGGTCAGCCTCATTTGTGTCCTGTGCCACAGTTTGTCTGCAGTCCTTGCCCTACTATTGGTGTTGCCCTCAGTTTATGGGCTACTACCATAAGAGATGGGTGGCCTCTTCCTGCTGCTCCTGCTGGTGACTCCAAGCTGGGACAAATGACAAACCGCTCCCTCCGTCATGCGCCCGCCTGGTCCCTGTACCTCCAGCTCGTGAAGTCCAGGAGAGAAGAGCCAGGGCTTTTGTGAGTGGAGGAGACAGGCTCTCTTCTCTCACAGACAGCAGCTGGACAAAACACAGGCAGGCTCTAAAAAGAAAGAGTGCATCATAGGGTCTGAAATGGGACAGAAAGTCTACAGTTCCTTCCTTTTAGGATACACGGTTGAGATTGGCTCTTGGCATGAGAGTATGAAAGATAAGTGGGTCTAGTTTTGTCATGAAGGCATCGGTGCTCCCCCAGTGCGGCACCGGGACAGGGAGAGGAGGTAACTTGAAGGAAAGGCATATAGGAGCCATCAGCCATACCCCTGCTGCTTCATCCAGTTTGATGGCATTTCATTAACACCTCCCGCACCAAAGCAGCTTCTCCGGTAGGTAAATCCAGTCTGTATGGATCGTACTTACTCTCTTTCTGAGATTTAATACTGCAAAACAGACCAGGAGTAAGAGTATATCAGTTCTGCCCAAACCTTTCCTTTGAGATGTGTGGGTGCTTGGCCCATACTCACGGGCTCAGCTCCGGCCTCCGGGCTCAGAGCAGCCCAGCACCAGCGCTGGGTTCCCCCTCTCCTGGCTGGAGGTGCTCAGCGATACTGCGGGCTCCTCCATGCTCTTCTCCAGTGTGTGCTTTGCCCATCTTCTCCCAGCCAGCTAGAAGCATTATTCTCAACATATCTGCTATCCTATTTTTGTTTTGTGTTTTAGGTAAATGCTACTGGATCATATATACAATAAAAAAATGCTTTAAGCATAGCACTGGGAGTTTTGGTTGCCTAGACTGGTTCTGTGAGCTGATCTTTGCTTGTCCCAGTGCCTGTGAGACGCAGGCATTAATGCAGAGGTAAAACAACTCCATTTTGGGGTATTCTGTGTCAGCTCAAAGAATGACACATGTCAAGTTTTCCAGATCTGCTGGGAATTGTCTGCCTGCTGAAATTAAATAAGCAAACCAAGGCTCTGCTCCATAATGGCTAAAATATTCCTTGTGATTAAAGCCTGGAAAATCAATATAATCTTTGCGGCGTTATTAAAAGGTGATCATCTAGTCAGTGCCAGGTGAGGCTCCTGGACGCCAAGGACACAGGGTCATTTCTCCGATGTGAGACGGTCCCTGGAAGAGCAGCCAGCGTGACCCCAGGACATGCCTGCTGCCTCCCAGAGGGGTGCCCTGCCGGCAGCCCACGAGCTCGCCGCTGCCAGGAGGCTCTCCATCTGCAGCATGGGTGCCCACAGGGTGCTCCTGGGGACACTTCCCTCTTCCTTCTGCCCAGTGCTGACCTTGCCGCCAACTCTGCCCTCCTACTGCTGCCCATGCCCTACAGCCAGGGCAATTGCTGGGTACTCAACCCAGCCACCCCGGCTGGTCACACAATGACTGTTTTCCCTGATACAAACCTCCAGATGTTTCCCCTCTCTTTAGTTTAACCAGCAGCCATCACAACTGGGAGCCAGGGTATGTGGACATGTGAACGGGCATACAGCCTCTATTTCTTACGCCACCAAGATCCTAACTGAGGCAGGACACAGCTCACCCGCTTCTTGATTACAGCAAACTGGTGAGCATGCCCGTGTGTTGTTTATCACTATTAAGCAGGGAATAAGAAACTTCTGCCGTGGGTTTGCAGTTCCCAGGCAAAACCAAGCTGCAAACAACATCTCTGAAATATTTCACCTGAACTGCCAACAAGGCTCTCTCTCAGCTACCTGTGGGTTTGTCCGCTACTAGCCACATCTTTGAAACCTATGAACTTTTGAAACACCATTCTTCAGGATAACCAAGCCCTGAGCTTTTGGGACAGGCTTTATACTTTTGGCAGGGAATGCTCTGAAAACCCTTCACAACCTTCATAACATCTCCCTGCTTGACAACTTGGTCTCTATAGATAAAGGAGAAACAGCAATACATTGACTTGTAGAACAAGTTCGTTTCCTAATACAAGGCAGATTAGAGTTTTTGCCAGGTTTTCCTCCTACATGGGAAGCCCATCAGCTGTCCAAACCAGATGTCCAAACCAGGATTTACTTCCTAAGGTTCAGGAAATAAGGTTTTGGGGTTTTTAGATCAATTCACTTTTTATAGTATGGCTGTGAACGCAGGCTTGTGCAGCTTTAAGGATGCAGCAATTTGGTGAGATTTCAGGGTCCCAGCAGGAGTACAAGTGGAGAGGCTGAACCTCCACAAATTCTCCTGCCTTGGGCCTGGGCTAGTTAGCACAAGGTGCCAAAATGACACCTTTCTCTCATCATTCTCTTAGCAAATCTGCCTTGCCCAAGTCAAGGAACATGGACATTCCTCCTGTCTTTTAGGATCAAGAGGTAAGGCAGTCCCCTGGGTGTCCATAACATTGAGGTAGAGGAGGACACAACTTCTGGAAGATCAGAGCAAACATGTTTTCTGGAGGAAATAAGGCATCTCCCATATAGGCTTTGTGACCATAATATTTCTTCTAGTACATGCTGCATTCCTGTGGCCAGGCTCCCTTGCTTTCTACCAGGCAGACATGACTTGTCAGATGCACCCACTTGGGGTGCAGGAAGTGGCGCAGAGAGTGGAAATGTTCCCATTCCCCATGTCAATGGCTGATGAAAATTGGGAGTCACTGAAGGGGTCTTTGGTGAGATTGAGGGCATATGATGGCTTTTTGTCTGATGACAACCAGGTCCTCGTCTCTCACTCTAGGAAATCTTTGTTTTACTTGAAGTGATGTTTTTCCTCAGTTCTAAAGACACTTGCATAGCTATAGTCTGGTCAGATACAACTTAAAGGTCTTCACCTCACCAGGAATAACAGTAAGTTTTGGGCCTTAGGAGGGTTGAGAATGCTCTGATAGAAGTGAAATACACACTTTGCACTTGAAGCAGGGCTTTGATATTGATGTCACTACTATAAATAAAACACATAGGTTTTTGGAGGAACGAAAAACTTGCATAACGCCTGGACTTTATAGGTATTTGTGGATGGGCCCCATTTCTGAAAAAGTCAACTGCCTCCCTGGGAATGCCTATATACAAGATTTAAGAGCCCATGTTGAGCTCTCTTTCTCCTCACAGGCAGCATTTTAGCCTTAAATTGATCTGCAAAGTCTTCCCAGGAGGTGGGAGGTATGTGTATGGATATGAGCACAGAAAGCATCTCCCTGTGCTTGAAAATGTATGATAAGATTATCGCGAAAATTGCATGGTCCAGTACAGCGGGTGTCAGACCACGTTTTCTTCACTGTTTTCTGAGCCTGCTACACCAGGGCCAACAGAGGGGGGACCACTGTCTGATGCAGTGAGATAATCCCACCCTGTCTTCCCCCGTACCCAAACTGAGAAAGCCGTGAGTAAATGAAGACTGAAAGCCGGTGACTGTGAAGATGCTCAGGTAACTCCAGTCTCTTCTGTTGGACTCCAGCTCTTCCTGGACTGAAGCCAACTAAACATTTTGTTATATCAAGACCCATCACGTGTAGCAGATGGATATGACCGGATCATTCCTGTCACTGCTACTGCCCTCCTAGCCTCCTGTGCCCTCCTCATTTTTGTTGCAATTTTTACCTGGGACCTGGTTAAAATCAGCCTGTAGGGTCTTCTCAATAGCTTCAGTGGACTCAGGGTGAAGCCCAGGAGCAGCAAGCTGAGGACAAGCCCGTGGCTTTGTGAGTGGTACATGTAACGTGTAAATCGTACCTTGGCTTTAATGAAGAATCGTGTAATGAATGGTCACTCAAACCATGGTAACTGCAACAGTGACAAAATTCCATAAATAATTCAAGATGCAGAAGTAGAAGAAACCCAAACAAACCTGTGAAAATTAATTTCAGAATCAAAATAACAGAAATGAAGTATTAGAGGCAGCCTGGACCGGATAGCCTGGAAATCAGCTGGAAGAACAGGGAGCTGCAGAAGAAACCCGGACACCCTTTTTACCCCTCGGGGCCGCCGGGTGCTGCCGTCCGGAAGGCGCCCGCCCTGCGGGCACTGCTGCTTCCCCCGTTCCCTTGGAAGAGGAAGAGGAGCAGAAGTAAGTGTGGGATAATAGGCCACAGGCACGCAGCCCTCCCCTCTTAGGGGGAAGTTATTGCGCCTCCGCATGTGAGTTTGTTTTTTGATTTTCCACGGTCCGGCCCTGTATTTAGTGCAGAAAGACACTGCCGAAGCTGTGACACCGATAATAACCCTCAATGCCCACGTGCACAAAGCCCAGGGCATGGCTGGTTTGTCCCTGCAGACAAATTATCATTGACGCATTGTGCGCGCACCGGGATTTTGTTTGGTTTGCGGCAAAGCTGTAATTTCTTCTTAGGTTCTAACATGCCATTAAAGCCCAATCCCCATGAAAAAAAAAAAAAAAAAAGAGAGCCTGATTTAAATGAGGTTTAAAACTGTTGCAAAACGCAATGCGGCTCTTCATACAAGGACAAGTAAAGGGCTGAAAAATTAACTGGTTAGTCTGATTTAGGTCATGCCATGAAACTTGCTCTGCATCAAGGAGGGAAATTTTAACAGAAT
>VYZM01000528.1:18861-28861 GCA_013398915.1 Dromas ardeola | reverse complement strand
GCTAGAGGTGGTATTACAATTTACACAGGCTAAAAACAGCGATCTGTGAAAGTGGGCGACTTCATTTGTCTTTGAAAGCCCCCGAGTAGCTCAGTATCCGCACGTTCCTCCTTTGAACCAGAAATGCTTCTGCTGTGGAGATTTTTGGTTCACGCAATCAGGGATCGTTTTACTGACACAATGTAAAACAAAACAGGCTCACTAAATGTCCACCGTGAAAACTGACCCAAAATCAAGATCAAGAGAAAAAACAAAAATAGGAAGACACCGAGGTCCCTGGAAAGTTAAATGCCCAAAGAGGCAAAACCAGTCCTATTTTAAAGACCTTTACAGGAGAAAAATTATATAGAATTATATAATTCTATGTAAGAATATAATTCTATATAAGAAGCGGAGAGACGAAGTCAGAAGTCAAAACGACCCCCTGCACCAACTCTTCTTCTGATAGAGGAACATGGCAACTCTGAGAGCTGTTTTCCAAAAACACACAGAGCAGGACAAGACTTTTTGAAATGAGGACAAAGAGGTGCAACAGTTTTGCCTGTTTCTCCTGTGACGGGATTTGGTGCTACCCGTATTTTAGGAACAGACAAAAAAAATCAGCAAGATTTGTTTGTTTATTCTGTCACACTGTAGTACAGTGTACAACCAACTGCATCCAATTTTACAGTCTACCTGCAGGGATTTCGTTATGTCAGCGAAGGTTCAATGCTAAGATTTCTGGGCGTAAAAACCCACAAGTTCACAATCTTTGTCCTGTGTGGTTCGTTTATTTGTTCTTCAGCTAATTGCAACAGGTGAGGGCACCCTTGTAGTGCCTTCCTGCAAAAGGGAAAATTTTAAGTAATAAAATAATATGAGCACTGGTGGAAGGATAATTACCACCACCAAGGTTTACATAGGAGTCCCCCCATGGCATTTGGATGCATTAGTATTTGGGACTTGACGACTGCTGGTTTGCAAGGTGTGAGGCTGGGCTTGGAGACCTCAGCTGCTGGGGACACAAATCGTACCAGCTGTTTTTTCCAGCTTGGGTAGAGAGAGACTTGCAATCCTGCTGTCAGTAGTCTGCTTTACTCCTTCATCTGGGTGAAGCCACGGAGCTTGATTCGACTCAGCAAAGCTCTCCTGGTTGTCAGAACTGCAGGACATGACCTGTCTTCACCACCTCCCCGTCACCTTTGGGACTGGCGAGATCAAAGCTAGTCCTGCTTGTTTCCTCCTGCTCCTGACACAGGAACATGGGCACTGCTGCAGGATCGGGGCGAGCTGTGCTCGTGCCGACTCCTCCAAGGAAGGAAACAGGTGAAAAGCAAAACAAAAAACAAACCCCACACCTTGGCTTGCAAGATATTTTAGTACTCATCCTGCGACACACGACATTGAAGCTGTGCGTTACCACAGGGCAGAGAGCGAGAAAGAGATGGGAACCAGTGTCCTTCCTTGGATCAGGGACTGGCCACAACATTTCTCCAAAGTGGATGCCTGTCCCCTCTGCTGCTGACATCGCTGAGTCCCTAAGAGGGTGGCCAGAATTTCATCCTCCCAAATACCCCTGGCTAGACCCAGAGCCCATGGCTTCAGCCAGGGACAAGGGGTGGCTCTATGCGCTGCTGGCAGCAGGAAAGCGGCAGTTTTAAACACTTGGGGCCAATTTTGGAAAACCACCCCAGAGACAGCAGCAGAAACAGCGGGCAAGCAATGCACTGTGGTGTCAGGTCAGGCTTCAGCTTGTGACAGACAGGTTTTAGTCTGTGCAGTTCGCTCTAAAACAGCAGGTCAAAGTTTCGTCCCCGGCCCAATGTTTAATACTTTCTGCATCACTAACCACAGCTGGCCATTTTTCTAGTGGCATTAATTATCAGTTTTATTCTTCTTTCTGATCACCAGCGCCACGTCTGTGCACTTCCACCCCCTCTGCCTTCTGCAGCCACCTTGCGGAGTCATGAATGCCGGGCTATGGGAAGTCCCAGGTACACCCAGTGGAGATGCTGATGGGCTGAAGTCACTCAGGCGAGATACGAGAGTAAAAGCAGGGATATTAGCATTTTTTTCCCTTTGTTATTTAAGAGGGAATTATTACAAGAGTAATAGAGCGATTAAATATGCATGTACATAAAACAGCATCTATTTATTGTATCTACTCCACCGCAGTTTTTTGTATGGCCTCAAAGTATCGGAGTGAAATCCTGGCCGTACGGGCATCTGTGGCAAAATGCCCGCTGACGTGCATAAGACCGTTTCACCCCCTGTTTCCACTGGGAATCACGCTGCCTATTCAAAGCGAAGCTGGAGAAAACAACAGCATTTAGACCATCTGGGGACAGCAAATTGGGCCTGCTACCTAGCTGGGTGGCTCTCCTGAGTGTCTTGCAGAAGCAGAAGGAGAGAGGGGACGGCGGGCAGCACGGTGGCGGGGACCGCGCACGCAGAGGGGGAAAGTAGCCCTTATAAAGACATTTTCTGATGATTATTTTTGGAAACCTTCTGGTAATCCCCAGTCAATCTGCATGCTAATAGAGGTCATTTACCAAAGCAGAATACTGGTGAAAGCTTTGCATAATAAGAACGTTAGTTTGATTTGATACTAAAACTTTTCAACTGTTCAATCAAAGCCAAAGCTGAATTTCTGGGGGGAAAAAATGGTATTGAATGCAGAAGTGAATCTGGACACAGTTTAAGCGAGCTCTTTTTGATCAATTAGACCTTTCTGTGATGTCATCTTTATTACTTATTCTAATGAGATGGGTGTTGTAAAAAGGATTGGGGAGTGAAATCCATTGATAATCTCCTTAGCGCTGTGGATAATATACAAGGTTTCTCCCCCACATTGAGAGCTCTAAGCTGTTCTAATATACTTTAAGACTTCTCAGTATCTCCCTATTCTTAAAGGAAGATGATTTTCCTTTTTATGATGGGGGTGTAGATTTGTTCACCCTGTCTGAATAATTCGGTTAGAGATTTACAACTGCACTTAGTCATTTTTATTCACTGCTGTACTTTTTGTGCACAAAAGCCATGGTTTAACCCCAGATAAATGCTATCTGCTGCGGGGCTTTTTGAGTGTACTAAAGATGTAGAAGCTAGTGCAGCTGCAAACTTCCTTCTCAAGCCTCAGAGCTATATTAAACTAATTTAAGTACCTAGGCAAATATGCTGAATCTCTTCCACAGTGGAGCATTTAGAAGGAGAATGGAAATTCTGGTGAAGTATTTGCACAGCACTTCCTCGGTTTAAAACAAGTGTTCAAGATTATAATCAGGTTGTGCTAGCCACCACTCAGATTGCTCTCTCTAGTTTAAAAGATGCATAATGAAGTGATAAAAACATTACAGGAAGCAAATCCATGGCACTTGGATTGGGATGTTTTTACCCTTCACACTGACATCAGACCTTCCTGTGTGTCAACAGGAAAGAGAAACCTAGCAAGTTTTCCAAACCATCTAGAAAACATCAAGCAAAATAATACAGGCTCCTATGAAATAAAAAGTAACTTTCCGAACTACTGAAGTACAATTAAGTTGATTACTTAGATACATTTAAGGAAGGAAGGAAGAGAGGAAGCGAGGAAGGAAGGAAGGGAGGAGACAGCAAGAGAAAGAGAAAGAGAAAGAGAAAGAGAAAGAGAGAAGAAAAAAGAAAAAAGAAAAAGAGAAACCAACAGAAAGAGAAAGAAAGAATGAGAGAAAGAGAGAGAGAAAGAAACAAGGAAAGAGAAAAAGAGAAAAAAGAAAAAGAAAGGAAGAGAGCAAGGAAGAAAGAGAAAGGAAAGTGAGAANGGGAGGGAGGAAGGAAGGAAGGAAGGAAGGAAGGAAGGAAGGAAGGAAGGAAGGAAGGAAGGAAGGAAGGGACTGGTACAGTCCCAAAATAAATTTGTGAAAATAATGCTTTTCCCTTCTGATCTCTTAGGAAAGGTTTGTCCTTTGCATTTCAAGACTGCAGGACTGCCTATTTTGGCAGAGAGCAGAGAGGAATTGATAAGGTTCTGATAAAAATCAGTATAGCACACACTCCCTCTCTCCTTTTTATCATCCACGTGTGTGTATGTACAAAGGTTTCAGCTTATGTTGTGCATATAGCCTTTATATAAGCTTTTAATATTAACTATTCTTCCTTTCTCCTCTGCGCTCTTCCATGTCAGTTTGTTGCACTGATTTTGGAGAAAGACCACATCCTCTTTCTTTGAAACCTTTCTGGAAACAACAAATGAAAACCTTTTTTTTAAAAAAAAAAAAGCAAACTTCCTGCCTTATGAAATTTAAGTCTCAGTTTTGCAAAGACACAGTCACGTGCTCCCATCCTGGGAGTCCTGCATGCAGGCCCATTGGTTTACATAACTGGAAATCAAAATGGTGGATGTATGATGTGCAACCAGCAGTTGCTGGGAGTGGACATTTGCCTGTGCAGAGACCATTTGAGATACTAGAGGGTGTCTACCATAAAGAGACTAAAGATGATTCAAGAGATAATGGGGGGAAAAAAAAATACAGAAAAAATCGAAAGATAACACAAGAGGATTTTGTTCGTTTGTTTCTGAGCTTAAAGTTTCTTCCTTTTGACACAAATCAGTTTTCTTTCCAAAGGGAAAGAATTCAAATGTTTCTTAGGAAACAGGAATAAAGAAATATATGGACTTGGCAAAGCGAAATACAAAGTGAATGCTTGGTCAAATGTTCTCTCTCTGTGCAGAAGAGATTGTCTCTGCTCACCGAAAAAAAGAGAGCATGCAAGGTGGGCACAGCTATGTGCAATATCAAAATAATCCCAAAGGTTACCTGTTAGTTGGACAGGGATGGGAAAGCTCCTCATAGCTAGTTTACCATATCTGCTGCCGAGGTAAATAGTTGCAGATCCAGCGATCCCAACAGCCTGTGCTGATTTTGGCATTAAGTACCAAGCCCATCTGCAACCACCCCAAAGAAAAAGCCCCTGCAGCAAAGCACCCCACTCCCTGCTGAGCCGTGGGGTAGAGGGGGAGCATGGACATCTGCTACCAAGTATGGGACTGGGTCCTTGGCGACCAGGGGCAACAGGTGAGCAGCACACAAAAGGACAGGCCTTGAGGATGCTTGTGGAAGAAGGGGAAGCCGCTGGAGCTGGTATGAGGATGGGCAGGTTATGCCTCTCCTTAGGCACCAACAGCAATACTGGTGGAGAGGCAGCCAGCTCTGCATGCCGCATTGTCACACGTCCATGAAAGTGCCTTTTACTTTTTCAAGTTGTTTAGAAAGGAAACTAGAGGAGGGGGAGATATCCTATGTCCTATCACCATCCTATGGAGAGAAGCATTTGAAAGATAAAACAGGCAAACCATATGAGGGAGAAAACACTGCAAATGACTTCAGAAAGGAGGAGGTGATAGGATGTAATTAGAAGTGTTTTTAGAAGCTGGTTGCACAGCTTACATCAGTGAGGAGAGCTACTGAGAAAGAGTATGGCGCTGGGAAAGTTCAGCAAGATAAAAGCAGTGGTCTTTCCAGGCACTTGATATTTTCCCTGAATTTCACTCCATTACTAGACTTAGCCGTGCATCAGACTCGCATAGCTCTTCAATCTGGAGCTCTTTGGGGACTCCAGAGAGGCTTCTTCTCTGCATGGAAACCACCAAGCACATCAAGGTGCCATCACAAATAGTGAAACAATGATGAACAAAGAACAGCCTGCAACAAAGCAGAGGGATTTTGTGAGAAAAGAGAGCAAAGGAAACTCAAATGTTATGTCTGGAAGACATGGACAAACATACGTTCAGTCCTCAAAGAGGGTGAATGAAGCCAAATCTGCAAGAAGGCATCTGTCAGAAGGTGACACCGGCCAAAAGCAGGAATTGCACATTGTTTTGTAATAAGAGGTCTTTAAAAAAAATTCACATTTCCAAGGTGGTGTGGTAAAGCCATTCCTACTCACAACTAACACAACACTATGCACACCAGCCAGCTGGGGATATCTCGATCATGTCCCCGTGGTAGGTGGCTGCTGACACAGCTCAGGCGGGGACGTGACTCTGCCTGCCCCCTCCCGGCATGTACCCTCACACCTTGGGAGGAGACGGATAAGAAGTTGGGAGCTCTTCTGGCTCATCACTGAGAGGAAGCTATCACAACGTGACAGGTCTCATATCTTCTCCCAGACACTGCCTTGGTCCCCGCCTTGGGGAGCCGAGCCCTACGCCTCTGGTGGAAGAGCAGGGACAGCCCTGCCCGGCGCGGCAGGGGCTCTCCCCCTGCCGCCGCAGCTCTGGCTCCCTCCGGAGAGCGCAGACGCCAAGCCAGGTGGGCTCTCCTGAGGGCCCGCCATCGCCGTCTCATTTGCATCCAGCGTTTGGCAGGGAAGCCAAGCAGCACACGGCGCACCGGGATGACACGATGTCCTGACCCTGTCTTACACAAGTGTCAAGCTGTCCTGGTTTGTACCCCCTGCGGCTTGACGGGACTTGCTTTCCCCCCCTCCAGTGGGGCACACGACGAGACATCTAACAGGGACAAATGCAGCTCCTTGGCCAGCCAGGCATGCCCAAAACCAGGCTGTTTCCTTTTTCTGTTTGGGTCCCCGGCCGGGGGGGTAGTTTTCACCTGCCTTCTCTCAGCAGTCATTAGGGTCGGTCGGAAGTGAAGGCTGTGGAGTCTTGGGTAGACATAGCAATACCAGCATAGGGTCTGCACCCTGCCAGCCCCATCACATGGACTGGGTATGTGACCAAGGGCACATGGCACCAGGGGGGTCTCCAGTCCCCACAGCCCCACCATGAGACCCCTTCCCTTTGACTTTGTGTGGGGCTGTGTGCTTTGGCTTCCTACTTGAGAAGGTTTTTTTGGACGGTTGCAGGGAGATGCACATGGGCCAGCCCAGTATTTTGTTCTTCAAAGGTCTTCAAGAGCGGCTCCTAGGAGTTTTCCATGACCGGGCTGCGGTCAAAAGCCATCTTTCTTCTGAAAAGCCCAGGATGCTCACCAGCACTGGTTCTGGTCCTCTCCAGCAGCACTGAGGCAGGACACTTTTTTGCTGATCCCCATCGCCACATCCAGCCCCGCAGAAGTCCCCTGTGTCTGCATGCACGGACTGCCTCACATCTGCCCGGCCGCGCTGCCAGCCTCGGACAATGCTCCCACAGTCGCTCCTCGCCGCACGGGCAACTCGTGCAAGGGCAACAAAACTGCCAATTAATGAAGAGTTATCAGATGTTGTCAGGCCTCAGGGGCCCAGTCGGCGACCCAACTGTCACCATGGTGGACAGTAAGACAAGGCAAGAGCTCTCAATCAGTTTAGGGGCTTAAAAGCAGTGACTCACCAACAGACAACCATTTATTTTTATCATTCACCAATAATTATAGTATTGTCCGCTGGATATAAATGCCACACTGTTTCATGACAGTGGCTTCGCCTTGTCCTCTTTCCAAATGATTTCCATCAAAAGAAGAAGATAAATCTGACAGTGAGAATTTCTGGTGATGGGTTTGCAAAGTGCGTGGGGCAGCCCCAGAAGTAAAACCTGCCTTATCGAGAATAAGCCGAATCCTGGGACCTTCCCCAGCCAGAGTCCCCACAAAACAAACCCGAGACACGCATGGCTTTTCAAAGAGGCTGAAATTTGTGTGGCAAGCATAAAACCTGATATCGTCTATATGTTCACTGAGCTGGTACAGCTGGGATGAAATTTAATCAGTGGGAATAATCTTCCATACCCGTAAAACAAGATGAGAAAAGGAGCCATCCCCGCACACCAAGCAAGGACCTCCAACCAGGCTTCCTCGGGTGCTCAAATACCCCTGCACTCCAGCAAGGGCTTTGCCTTAGTGGGAACGTGGCAGGCTGAGCACCCTCTGGCTGGTCGCAGCAATCTTTAGCAGGTGTCTTGGAGGTGTCTACATAGTAAGTGGTCGGTGCTGCTCTTTGAGAAGTTGGCTGACACCTTTGCAAAGAGACCCACTACATCCAGAATAAAGAATGGAGGTGACAGAGCAAAAAGCCTGATAAGTCAAGCTCAATTTTTGCTCATTTCATATTAAACATATATTTTGGGTGCAGTGCAGTTTATTTACATGTGCTTCTTTAAGAAATTATACTGCTGGTGATGCTACCGCTCAGGTAATGTCAGTCCACCCACAACAGGCAATGGGTGGCCACATGCCAGGTTGGAAAGCCTCAGTGGGTGGCTGGAGGGAGCAAGCACAGAAGCTGGTATGCTCCCTGCGATGTCTCCAGCAGCAGCAGGTGGGAAGGATGGCCATCCGAGACCGTTCAGCCAGGCCAGCATGGGGATGCTGACCCTGCCGAAATGTCAGTGAGAGGCGCAGCACTCTCAGGGAGAATGGGAGAGCAGACAGGGACGCTGTAAGCTTTGTCCTGCCCGCCCCAGGAGCCGCCTCCATCCCTCTGACTCCACTGGCCACAACCCCCAAGCCATGGAAACCGCCTGTCCACGCCTGGCTTCGCCAACAGCTGCCTGAGGCCAACCTGCCGGCGGATCCCTGGAAGCGCTGTTTCTTTTGGGAATGACCAGATATGAAGGCCCCATTATATGGAAAACACTGATGTCCTGCATCTGCCAAACCCAACACATTTCCTCCACCTCTCCCCGACACCCCTCCCCAATGTCAGGGACCCTTGTGGCTTTTTCAATAGTTGTTTTCTTTCTGCTTAAAACAGGGCTGCTTCTCTGCAGGCAGAAAGGCCCTGTTTGTGGGGTGCAGCTGCATTTCAAAGGTACATTGTTGGTGAGTTATGAATTTGCATGCCTTTACTAATGTGTGGAAACAGGAGAATTCTTTTGCTTTTTAATCGAAATTGATGTTATTCCTCTGCCAGTGGTACCCGAGGAACTGTTTTGTTCCATTTCCTCTCCTTTCATGCAGCCCTATTTATGTTTAGATCTGGTTTGCTGCCACCAAGAATCATTGTCATTACCACCAGTGTCTAAGGGCTGGCCAAGTCCAGCAGCTGTGTGTTTAATGCCTACCCTCGCTAAGGTTTATTTCCTTGACAACATGGTCTTGTTTGAAGCAACTTTCCTCCCTTTAAGAGGAAAGAAAGAAAGAAAAAGTCCCTTTCCAGTGTTTTCTTTCCAGTTTTTTCTTTTTTTTTCTCCCTTTTTCTTCTTTTTTTTTTTCTTCCCTTTTTTTTTAGCTTGGGGACAGGAATGGGAGTTTTGGGTGTGAATACCGGGGCTACCCCCAGTTATTATTTTGACGATCCCCATTTCCCCCCTCCCAAAAAGCTCGCTCCACTCCTCGCTCGCCCTCCGCATTTAAAATGGAATACCTAGGTGGCCAAGCGGGACCCGCTGACCTCTATATCCTGTTCCTTTCTCCGCGCTTTGCTGCCAGTTTCCTCGATAAAAGGCGAGAGTGAGAGATAATTAACAAAAAACATGGCCCCCGGACAATGAAACAACTGGCCTTGGCCAGCCAGAAATTTATCCTGGTTTTCTAGGTGAACTTTCTCCCATCAATCTTTCCTTTAACCTCCGTGTTAGTGGAAGCAATAGGAACACCCCCTCCCCTCCCCCGAGCAAATGCTTTCTTTTGAGGGGGAACAAAACCCGGGATCGGAGAGGGCCGAGGTAAAATCTGGGTGGTATCGTGCCGCCGCACAATGCCCCCACTGTTCCCCGGGCCGGCGCTGGTGTTTTACAACAGGGGAGGGGAGAGGATGAATGGCCCGATGATGTGAAACAATCCTCCCGATTCAGGGCGACAAACCCATCCTCTGTTCCGCTGGGAGGGGAACACAAAAAAAAAAAAGGAAGGGGAGAACGGGCAGGCAAGGAATTAAACCCAAACCAGTTCGTCGAGGAAAAATCTTTCCAATCCTTGAAACGCTTCTGGGAGATACCAGGGAGAAGCCCGAGATATTATTCCTCCGGCTTTTGGTTACCAACGTGGCTCCAGAGGCTGGTGGAGAAGGGCCGGGGGACGCTTTGTCCATGGGTAGAAAGTACAATAGCCCCTAAGTGCCAGCATCTCTCGGGCTGCCCCACGCTCGCTCCCTCGCGGGCGCCGAAAAC
>VYZM01000528.1:1826-18826 GCA_013398915.1 Dromas ardeola | reverse complement strand
AAAAATGATTGGCGGTGGGGTTGGGAGCGCGCGGGACAATGCGGATCCACTTCAGGTCCCCTTGAGAGGGTATTATGGTGAGGGAAAATATTTGTGCTCTGAAGATGACACTCTCCATTTTGTTAATGGCTCTCATCCGGCGCTGATAATCACACCCACCGCACTCCTGTCAGTTGTCCGCCGGTTCCCAATTAATGGGGCATGCTCAGAGAAAGCATCCCTTTTTCTGCAACCAAGACAATTCCATTGTGTTCACCTACTTGAGAAGAGGGAAAGGTGAATATGAGGGCATTCGGCATTGTAAATTACCAATAAAACACAAACTGAAAGAGCACCCCTCCAATAAATTAGGAGTCTTTACTCCCGTTGGGTCATGCATTGGGAAAGGCACATTCAGGCTTGGGGCAGGAGAATTTTGCACAGAAACTAATGCAACTTGACCACTTTTCTGCCAAACCCTATTATTACTCACCAAAAAAGTACTGTTTCCTTAAAAAAGCTGCACCAGATTTATGTTTTGTGCACTGGCAATATGGTGCAACAGTCCAAATGGATGCATTAACATGGGCTGCTTACAACAATAAAAAGGCAATGCCATCATCTATTAAATACTAAGAGCTGCTAGAAGAGTCTTTTTTAAAACATTCCACATTTTGCTATGCAGGGTCTAGTAAAAATCTCAGTAAGAAGTTTAGCATCTCCAGAGAAGACATAGCCAGGCCACTGACTTTCACTCTTCCCCAAGAACAAAACAAAAGAAAAAAAACCCACAACCCTTTCTGCAGAGGCATATCATTCTCTGGATTTAAAGTTGAGCATCTGAGCCCTCTTGATGAATACACACTCAGTATTAAATACAAGGGCAATACAGGGGCATCCCCCTCCCAACAGCTGACCACTTTATTTTTTGTGATCACCCATATAAAGCCTATAACATTTAACTTGAGCACTATGAAAACCATGAAAGTATAAGTCACACCTTTTGTTTCACCTCAAATATAAGCCACATGAGTCAATGAGGCAGGCAGGTGGGCAGAGATCAGCCAGAACGGGGAGAGCACTGCGAAGCTGAGCACAGGAAAACTCTGGGTGACCCTGCTCCGGCAGGGGCGTTGGACTAGATGATCTCCAGAGGTCCCTTCCAGCCCCTACCATTCTGTGATTCTGATTCAGTTTGCTCAGGACAAGTGAGTTACAGTCCCAGTTAGCCAGTCATGTCCCTAGCTGGGGTAAATCAGCTTACATTCGCCACACCTAAATGATTTAATTGCATTCAGGTGCCTCCTGATGACTTTCTCATTTCTGTGATGCTCTGGTTCCCTGGTGCAGTTTTACAGGGAGTATGGAGTATTTAACACACACAGACATGCTAAGGGAGAGATCTTACATCAATGACACTTGTGGAAAGCTTAAAAAATTAAACTGTTTTTCAGTGTTTCACTTGAAAAATTAAAGAGGCTACTTTAGATCACAGAATATAATCTTCCGCTGGCAACTGACAAGTATCAGGTAAACACATCCCTGAACGCTTTTCTGAAAGGTGCTCACATGTCATCATCATTACTATAAAGAATGAAACCGCTCTATTGACTTCACTGGACTTAGGCCAATTTCCAACTCCAGAGCAGTAGTGATAGCATCATCGCAATTACATATTTGGCTGCAGTAGGTGCATAATGATAGTGTTTTATTAGAAATACCAAAAATTTCCTCAGTGCACTAAGTGCTGGCATTGCTGGTACTGCCATCATGAATTTCTTTGGCTTTCCCTTCTGCTGCATGCTTGCCAACCTTAAAAAATAATGCTGGGCTGCTTTTCTAGTAATGCTCCAAGCAGAAAAAAAAATGTTCTTCCAGGTCCCTTCCAGCAGTGGCTCTTCTCTGGAGGAGACTCTGCTTCATTCCCATTTTAGTGAGACAGTCTGCAAACCCACAGGTGGGTGGTTATTTCTGAGAAGGAACTCAAACCGGCAGCCACCATTTTGGCAAAGACTACATCCTGAAAGAGGAATTTTCAAGGCTGCAGAGCAGGAGGAGGGCTAGTCTTCTCAAAAAATTGCTCTGGCTTGGACAACCCAAACAAGTAAAGATCAAGCAAAACCCCACAGAAGCTGTGTTAAACTGTCAGAGCTTTTCCAAGTAAATACTTTGTTGTTGATATAAATGACTTTGGGTGAGATGACAGAGGCAGGCTGAATCAATATAGCCACAGGAGTGAGAGGCTGTAGCACATTAATAAAACTGGTGACGGTATCGTAGACGTATTAGAGTCTGCAGCTTGGGCTGTTGCTGGAGGAGACTAACTTTGCTTTTTCAAAGGAGGACTTGTAACACCCTGGTTACTGGTCTACATGTGTGCCCAACCTCAGTTTGCCTTTGCCCACTACATGTATGTATTACAAGGCCCCTTGCTAATCAGCCATACCGTTACTCAGAAAGCTCCTCAACGTTTTCTGCTTATGGAAATAAAGTTCCCTCCCAGCTCCTGGATAGGCATGAACAACGCACACACAGCCCATGGGAGGTTTTCTCCGGGAAAGGCACAACAGGGGACAAAAGTCCAGTCTTTCTTGCCTGCATCTGGAGAGCAGCCTTGCAGACAGTTTCTTAAACTAGTGGCCTGCGGGGAAAAAGCCCGAAGAAGAAGATGGCAAGGCTGTGGCAGCACTGGCTGGAGATACAGCGTCCTGAGAGTTTAGATGGTTAGGCCGGCTGCTTATGTTAAGCCTGTGGTTACTTGGTATTTATGCCCTATGGCCAACATCTCACCAACTCGGGAGTGGGCACTATGCCATCTTAACAGATGGGCCTGAGCGATTTCAGCTAAGAGACTGTGTATGTCCATCAAATATGTTTGTTTAGGGAACCGTTCCCAGCCTGGAAACACAGGACCTATAATGTGGTGTCCAGAAAGATAACACTATCAGCTTTGGATCTCATCTGCCCAGCTGTAAGCACAGACTGCAAGTCTTTCTCTCCTCTATTCCTGCTGCCCCGCAGAAGTGAATGCCGTCATTGCACCCTGCAGAGGCGGAGATGTGTCCATGGCCAGGCTGTCACGGTCCCCGCGGCTAGAGGCGTGCAGCTAAACTGTTCAGCATCCCTGGGGACAAGGCAAATGGTGATGCCCAGAAAGGGGGAAGCCTTCAGTCCTGTTTGTACCTCATCACATCTCCCCCTGTGCAATGCCTGGCACCAAACGTCACTCAGCTGGAGGCCAAACCAAAAGCAGAGCAAGGTCCTCAGCCCCAAGAGAGGGTGACGGACCTAAGTTCTGAGACAATGCTCACAGGAGAGGGGGGACAGGGGGTGTTAAAACCCTTGGATCACAACTACGCACAAGCCTCTGACTTGCACACGCCATACCAATGTGGACATTGCCAGTGTGAAGGCAGTGAGTTATCCCACAGCAGCGGGACCTGGAGCTGCTGGGCATGGGAACAACAAGGTGAGCTCCACCTGACACTTGCAGATTTGCTCCTCAAGCTGCTGTAAGCAAATATTATTACTTTCTTAAATTTTCCTCTTTTTTTGGTCAAGCTTCTTCCAATAAATGCTTGTGTTTTAGTTTGGTTCTGCAGCCTCAAATCACCACTACTGGCAAGAAGCTATGGAGCAGAATGATCCTTCCGTGATGCACCTTCCAGGGACAAACATCAATACAAGAGGGATATTTGCGCACTTTCAGGTGCCTTTAATGGCCAGGTCAAAAGGTGCTCTGTGCTTACATTGCCCATCTTGCTCTGAATCATCTGCCTGTGCCGTCCTGGGTGGAAGGGCTCTTGGTGTTTCAGACCTAGCTGGCTGTGAGGGACTATGTGCTGCCCCCGTGAGCAGAGGCTGTCTGTGACAGACCCCTGCCTCTTTGTAATAATTTCAGTGCTCTTTAGCACAGTGTTTCTGACCATACTCTGCTCTTTCCCCAGACCCCCGGATGGGGAGACCCCTGTCTATGCAGGAGCATCCTGAATCCCACCTTGGCAAGAGAACCTGGGGGGGGACATCAGAGAAGGACGCAGAGCCTGGCTGCACACTAGAAAAATGACAGTGAGTAAGGGAAGGGGAAGCAGTATACGGATGTAGAAGACTGATTGCCAGCGTGCAGTATGCCACAGGCTAAGCCGGGCTGCACCTCTCCTTCTCCCTTGAGGCAAGAGCTGCCACGGTGGGAGCTATGAGACTGCTAGGCAGGCAGGGACGAAAACTGGTGAGCCTCCCAAGAGCTCCTAGCCGAGTGCTCACCCCATTGAGGTGCAGGATGCTACAGCCTGGCCTCCTGGTGTGAACAACCCTGTCTGCCTGACACAGAACACGTTCGAGGATGAAATCCACTGAGACAAAATTTCCAGACAGAAATGGAAGGCACATCTGGGGATATCCAAATGTATGGTGACTTCAGACAGGCTGGCAGCAGGAAGCAGGAGAGCCTGAGGTGTAGGGGAAAGAGCATCAGTTAAAAACAGGACCTCCAAAAAATTCTTCTTGGTGAGGAACATGTCAAACCACAGTGGACAGGCACCTCCTTGCCCAGCCCTGATGGCTCTAGAAGCCGGGTGGTGAGGTGGGGAGACTACCTGAGCACTGCAGGAGGCAGGAGGGCTCCCAGATGTGACAAACTCACATGGCAAAGCAGCCCCTTCTCAATAAGAAGTACGTAGAAAATCCACATGGGATATGATACGTGCTAAAGTGTCTGTCAATTTTTTGACCTGAGCGATATGTAGCTGCAAAAGATGACATCAAAAGTTTGCCCCAATCTTTAGAAATCCTCTCATTCAGAGTGAATCCAGATGAAAAACACTGAAAAGTGAGAAAGTCTTTTCTGATTCATGCTTCATAATTTTCTGACAGATCTGCAAAAGGGATCTGTTTTATGCTTTCAGTTGTGCATGTTTCCTGAGAAAGCAAAAGGCCTTATTTGATACTGAAGTAATGCACACCGGATACTTCCATGTAAGGACGCTTGCCTGCATATCCTTACCTACCCGAGAGATGGTCTTAACGAAGCCACTAACTTGTCATGGGATGGTTCTGTCGAGCTAAGGATTTTCTTTTGATTTTTCCTTTCCTCTTGGAAGCCCACTCCTGCCCAACACTGCACATGTGCAACCATGTAGAGACAAACATTTTCTTTTCCCTTCTCCCCCGCACCAGCATCTTCTACCCATATGGGACAGATAATCCCTTTTCATATCGGCTCATCTTCTTCTTTCAACACAATTTCCTTGACATCCCAAATTACAACCAAATGGGGGAACGGAGGAATGAGCCTGAAATCAATTTCAGATCACTCAAAAGAAATAGATTTATAGCAGAGATAAATCAACAAAACCTTTGAGGGTAGATCCCCGAATTCTTGCTTCAGTCCTTGACATATTTAGTACCTGTTGATAGAGGCTAAGACAGCACACGGTCACCGAGGCGAGGGGCTGGGAAGCGGGATGAGCATCCCTGGCAGGGTGGGATCGGCCAGCTTTAGGTCAAGAGATTTGGATCCAAGTGCCCACGAGGACAGATAAGATATTTAACCTCCGTGCCCCAGTGCAGCCCCGCTCAGAAAGGGAGCGTAACATCGTCTGCCCCATGCGGACCGGCTGGGTCCAAGCAAGGTCCATCCAGCCCCTTGCCTCCAATGCATGTAATCAGATGTAAATAATAGCACCACGGTCATCCCAGTGGCGTTTTTAGCCCTACATGGCTAAAAAGAGCCTGGAGGGCCCAATCTATGCCCTGCGCCTTGGTTTAAAGCATGAGAAAGGCTACACGGCGTCTAAGCTGCAGTCATTTGGGAGGTAACACAGTGTTTCCCAAATGGTAAGAAACAGCACATTCAACAAATGAACCGCCTGAATCTCAAAGCCGAAGCAAGCTGGCAGCACGCGGGAGCAAACCCAAGTCACCGCAGATGCTAATGCTGCAGCGCAGATACAGGAGCTGACTTTGGGAAGTCAAGAGGTTTCGAGATTAATGTGGGAAGTCAAGGCGAGAGGTTGCCCCAAGGTCAGGCTCTGCCCCTCCAGCGCGCCTGCGTCAGGGCCAGCACCAAGAGCCAGGGATCGCACTGCTAATTTGGTCGTTAATTTGGATACACGCTTAACAGGAAGAAAACAGCTTGTTGGCAGAGACGAGGGGGCCCGATCCCCTTCATGGAGGCTGAAGGTAAATGCCTGCTAAGGTCAGCGGGAGCAGGTTGGTTTCCAATCGACAGAAAGGGGAACGCGGATTTTAAGCCTCAATTTTTTAACACGTTTTCTTTCGTTCTTTCTGGAAACATTAAAAGCTTTTCTCTTAATTAACACTGAAGTTTAGGTATTTTGTGAAAGTGACACATAAAGAAAAAAATCTTACATTATTATGCGCTTACATCAAAGGTCCTGATTTTAATTAATTTACTGTGGAAAAATTAACAAATTACAGTCCTAAGTACTGGAGCATATTGCTGGTTTTGTTCTTCTCTCTTTCAAGAGATTTAATTTGGCTTTGAAATCAACAGGACTACTTCAGGAAGGAGGTACTTTTCAGCATGGGGAGGGGTAATAAAACCTGGTCTTTTGTTTTTGATTTAACTGCCTGGTATAATTTGTCTCCTTGTTGCAACGTGCTCTGAGGGTCCTTTAAAAGATATCACAGGGCGCGTGCTAACAGGTCCGCAGGTGAATGCTTTCCTTACGTGCTAGGAAGATGCTGTGTTCCCACTGAAATCATGAGCGTTATGCACGGGGCAGGGAAGATGGACCAGTACTAGATACGAGAGGAAAATATTTTCTCATTTTTGAAAGCAGAGCCCATGGTTCAGTGATCCCTGGGCATTTGTGCGCGGTGTCTTTTTATTTTGGAGGGAAGCATATGCAGGATTTTGATGTCAGCACAAAACTGCGCGTGTTCATGTTGTCTATCTATGAAATACGTAACATATAGCCCCTACTATAGTATTTTCACTTCTGGAAATATGGGTAGACTATAGCAACCACCTCTGAAGTTACTCCCCTAGTCAACTGGGGGACTAACACCGTGGTGGCCAAGCTGGTGGTCACACCAGAGAGCTCCCAGTTAACCTCACTTTCTCGTTAGCTCGTGCCTCCTGAGCACGGCCCCTCCGCAATGCCGCTTGTGTCAGTTCTGCTTCCCAGCAGCTCACCTTCCGCAGCCTGGCGGGTGTGAGCAGAGGCACTGGCCACCGAGGAGTGGGACGGTCAGGTGTCCCCTGCCGTGGCAGCCAGTGGCAAAGGGGATGCCTCCATAAAAGAAAATCAGGAAAGGGCGCGGGAAATTAAATAAACTGACTTCTGAAGTGGGAAGCCCATAAATACAAACCTGTGATGAGCACTGAGGACAGCTTCAGGGGACGCATGGGGACCACCACCACCCCAGGACTCTGGGGGGCTGTTGTCCTCCCCATCAGCCAGGACGGGACGTTCACCCAGGCTTCAGCCCACAACCGCTGGCTTGAGCATGCTGCTTCCCACCAGCACGGGGACCGTGCTGGCATGGCCACACAGCTCCAGCACCTGCCCCGGCTCACTTGGGTACCACACAGGGCACCCTGAGCCCAGAGGTGGGCTTTAGATTAGATATTAGGAAGGAATTCTTTACTGTCAAGGTGGGGAGACACTGGAACAGGTTGCCCGGGGAAGTTGTGGATGCCCCATCCCTGGAAGTGTTGAAGGCCAGGCTGGATGGGTCTTTGAGTAGCCTGGTCTGGTGGGAGGTGTCCCAGCCCAGGGCAGGGAGGTTGTAACTAGACAGTCTTTAAGGCCCTTTCTAACCCGAACCATTCTATGATTCTCCACTCCTCGGGGCCATTAGCAGCTGAGCACAGCAAGCCTGCCAGGACTGGCCAGGTAGGAGAGAGATTTCCTTTGGTCTCGTGATTCAGCCGCCACAATGCCTTACAGCACTAGCTGGGAACTGGGAATAAAACCATTCGTCATGTTATTGCTGAACAAACAGTTTGGAGAGAGCTGCCTCGGAGAAGGCGCAATGTACCGGGGTTGCCAGTGCTGCTGATTAGATTGAAGACTCGGAGCATGATCCTTCATCCCTGGGCTGGCAGCAGCATGGAGATTTAGCTCTCAATATTCATTTTCCAGTTCCTAAAAGTTTCAGGTTCACATCTGGCTACAATCTATATTACAGAGGCCCAGTTCAGATCTCCGCTCCGAATACCTCAGAAGAGGCTGCTCCAGCACCGATGCAAGGCAGGGGCTGCCAGCCATACGTAGGGACACTGGCAAACGTGGCACATGTGCGGCGTGCCTGGTGGCACGCAGGGACAGCTTTTCCATCACTCGAGTCCCTAACCAATGGGCAAGCCCAGCCCTGTCCTCCTACCTCTACACTGACTGATTTCATTAGGTCTCATTTTCCCCTTCAAAGCTCTACGAAGTCTCAAAGCATCCCGCGTGTCGACACGAGTCTCGAGTCATCGCAACAATATCGCAGCTAATGAGATCAAAGAAGAAGTTGTTATCTCATCCCTCCTGCCAAAAGCTGCAGGCAGCCGGTGGGACAGCTGACTGGGAACATCCGAATTTCGACTGGTACTGGCTCCCTGTCTGATGGACACACCGTGTAAACCAGGAGAGACGCGGTACATGGGAGGGAAAGCAATAATTCCTACCTCTGAGCAGAATTTAAAAATTGAAAGTAGCATCTATTCAACTCCTCCAAGCCGTTTCAAAGGACTTGTAAGGCTCCGGCTGCCATTGTGCAGCTGGTAATTCTGTGTCACAACTAATTACTGCCTAATAGCCGTTGTGGGGACAAAGTCCCCAGTTTAAAAGAGAAGTCTATTTCGTCTCGCATTCAGGCCTAATCTGACCCTGAATAGCAGAGATTACATGAGGTAATACAGCAGTTATTTCTACCTGCTGTAGTTCATAAGCTCCATCTCCAGCTGAGGCAAAAACCCCCTCCCCTCTTTACAAAGATTATTTGTCATTAAAATCCTCAGTGGCTTTTTTTTTTCCTTTTTTTTTTTTTTCTTTTAAATCTGGATGTTGCCTACACTTTCAGAAAGGTTTTTGAAGGAAGATTAGCAGGATTAGGAAAGGTTCACATATGTTCAGCTTCACTATTGGTATTCAAGACATCACAACTCCACCACCACCCAGGAAGCCCAAGAAAACCGAGAGCGGAGACAGAGAGGCAGGAAGAAAGAGGCCTCCTGGCCAGAGAAAGCGAAGAGCGCTCCAGCAAGTAAAACAGTCGAGTCAGACCCGGGGCTGCGGAGGCTGTCACTCTGCAGAAATCCTTGCCTTTCACTCCAGAAAAAATTACGGCTCTTACTCAGCACCTTGTAACTACTAGTGCCTGCAGTCGTGCTAGCAGGCCAGCCGTGCTCCCCTGCTAATAGCCCAGGCAGATGCGCTGCGAGAGATTTGCAGCTGAAGGGGAGCATTTCCACAGGCAGATACAAGCCTTGAAATATTTTAGCTGGCACGAATGCCCGCAACAAAGCAAGCGGGAAATGCATGCAACGCACACGAGAGGTGTCTGACCTCAAGCTGGCAGCATCGGGTGGGATGCACATGCAAGGCGTCGAAAGGCAAACGGGTGAAATCATCCATGTGTATCCAGTAAAGGATGGGCAAAGTGGTGCAGGTGCCGGGACACAACTCCCTGTGAGCCTAGTGGTCACCCTTGGGGTCCTCAGACCTTTTTCTGGTGCCATGAGAGACACACAGCTGGTGTAAAAGTACCTCAGTCCATCCTGCCGGCCACTTGCCAATAAGTCATGAAAGAAGAGTATGGCCATACAGAGCCACCTGCTCCCTTGGAGACATTTAGCCGCAGCAAGGGCACAGGTCCCTTTATCAGGATGTGTCCCATGCCCAAGGCAATTCTAGAGAGCGTTTGGATTTCTTCTAAGTTATGATGGGAGGAAAGACAGCTGGAAATGGGGGGAAAAAGGCCATTGGGGCAACCAGCACAAATTGTGTCCTTGCTGGTAGACCTCAAAATTACATTCCCCTACTTTTCATTTTTTGAGAAAATGGGATTTTTCTGGATGCAAATCTATTGGTACAGGTGTCCAGTCAAAATACATGGAGATCTTTCTTCAGGTTAATTTCTGCTTGCACTGTAAACAGCTAAGCAAGGTTTAAACCCATGCAACCCATGCAATTCCTCGAATATAGGGCCCTTTCTAAAGCCTGGAGAACAGCTTACACAGCCATTGTGAATTTTGTCCCTTTTCAGGTAACAACTTTTCTCCTTGATTCAGATTTTCAAAAAAACCCCCAAGCTATCTTCAACAGTTTTCCTCCTACCTTGGCCTTCTTTCTCACCAACACCCTCGCGCCTCCTCCTTTCCCCCTGTGATGCTCACTCCTAACGCTGCATCACTCTACTCCTTTCCTCCACTCCCCATCCCCGGAAAGACGCCTTGCCCACCGCTCCTTCCCTCATCCCCTTCCCTCTCCCAAGAGCTTGCATTTCTGCCCTCTCTCACTACATGTTCCCAGTCCTTCACAAGATTTTCCCTCACACATTGCTCGACCTGAGCCTCCTTGATGCTCCTGAGCTCCATCAGGCTCCTTCCTGAGACCTCATGGTTTCCCGTCCCCCCCTCACACCTCCGTGCCAGGCACCCCGGCAGCTAACACGAGAGGTGTCCGCAAACGGCAGAGCCTCAGCTGCTCTGGGGTTTTGGCAACGAAACCCTTCCAGCTCCTCTGAGAGTCTTACCCTCCGAGGCAGCTTTGGAGGATGTATGGCTCAGGCGAAGCACGCCAGGACCTCACTCGCATCGCCGGGTGGATTGACAGGGGGAGGCTTCATGTGGAACTGTTGAAACAAGCGATGTTATTTAAGGCATTTATATTTTCACTCGCAAACATTTTCTTCAAGCGGTTCCAAAGGAACATGTGCTTTAAATCGCTGCGCCTCGATAAAGTGAGCCCAGGCGCACGTGGGAGTGGGTCAGGGCCACCACTCCGGCCAGGCAAGCACAGCTCCCCACCCGACTCGGCAGAGGGAGAAACAGTGCGAAGAACCCAAGGTAATAAATTCAGCATGTTATACAAAAGATCAAAACTCCTGCCAGCATGTTACCGAAAGCAAGGAATCTCTCCTTTTTTTTTTTTTTTTTTTTTTCCCCTTCTGCAAATACATAAACCCCCTGCTAACTGAAGAACATCTTTCTATAGCTCAACAGCTTGGGGAGGGACTATCTGTGGGGTACCTTTTAAGTAATTTGAACGGGAAAAGGGGAGCAACTACAGCATGGAAACACAAACAGTGTGGTAGAGGGGGGCTGATCTTCTAAGCAGAGAGTGGCTCTTTAAACATAGCATGGTGTGAGAGGGCCACCAAGCCCTGTAAAATGCTATCACACGTGAGTCTGCAAAAATATTTCCTCCAAGTTTTGAGGGGGGGGAGTTTGGAATGAAGTGGTCTCACTGGCGCATCGGCTCCTGTGAATATAAATCCCTTCTGGATGGTTTGTATTTTAGGAGGGGAGGGAGGGAGAGACCACAGAAACTTCAGATTCAAAGCATAAAAACTTGTACTTTTACAGAACCCTCAGACATCTTTTTCATTTGAGCCAGTATTAAAAAGGCTGGGTGATACAGCATTTGCACAGCAGTTAAATTTGAGTAACGCCTTTTTTTTTTTCTTTCTTGGTGCCATACAGATTTTATCTTTCCCAGGCAGAAGAACGACAGCTCGCACTCTCAGAGGGTGCTGATTCAGATTTTTATCTGAAACAGCATGTTTATGGTGCCTCCTGTGAAATGGGTCTTTTATTCTGGAAAAGGAAATCAAACTTCACTTCCAGGAGAGATTCGATAAATCCCTTTACAGTTCCCAGAAGAACTGGGGGTCCTGACTCCTTCGGGGGCAACGAGGGTTTTGCCATGGCGAGATTTTTCTCTCTTCCTGTAAAACTTTTTACTGCTGCCTGGCTCAACACCAAAAAATAGCACGTGCAAAACTCAGCCCTGTTCACCTGCTTCAGCATCTCGCCCGCACCTGGGAGGGCACATCTTAGATGGCCGCGAGGGATGCTCCGCCATCAGCAGAAGGGTGGGTAACCCAATGCGAGCACGGTTGTCTTTGGCGTTCAGTTTTCCTTCTTGTTCTTAAAAGGGAAAAATACAAAAGGAAAAAGGGCGGGGGGAGACCCAAACCACTGTGAATAACTCTGCTGCTCGAGTGTTTGACATAGGCGCTGGCGGTGGCAGGGGGCCAGGGCCTGCAGCCCACCTCCGCTCCCGTTCCCAAGGGGTTTTAGGGGGGTGGGGGCACGGGGGTGCATATGCATGAGTGGGAGGAGGCCTCGCCTGCACGGTATAAGACGTGTGGGCTGAGTTGCATGAAAAGAGCGGCTTATTTTCAGTTTCTTCTGCTCTGAGCAGCATCCCTTCCCCACAGCAGCGGGTTAATGCACAGAGGGGAGGTAAGCATCACCTGTCAAGGAAGGCATGGGCCGGGTATGCGTGCAGCCCCGCTCCCAGCCAGAGCAGCGCACATTTCCTTGAGGACTTCAAGGGATGCGTTGCATTTTTTATGGTCTGAAAAATCAGTGGCAAATCCCCATCTTGCTCCCGAAGCAAGCCTCCCCCCCCGGAAGCAAGCCCATGGGAACTGGGGTGGGGTAAATTCCCAGGCTACCCTGGCATGTCACCACAGGCTTCCCTCCTTTTGCCAAGGGATAGTTGGCAGGAGGTGGCAGGAGGCCTCCTCAGACGGTGTCAGAAGACCTTCAGCTCCATGGTCAGCTGGTGGAGCTTGGACCCCCGGTGCAAGAGGGTACAGCGGGCCTCACCCTGCAAAGATACAGAAGAGCCATGTAAAAGCCAGCACATCTCCTTCCCATGTCATGTCCGGCTGTCCGGGACCAACACTCCCTCCCAGATAAACATCTGAGGAATGGAGTTTATAAATATGACCAAATAGCTAGAAAGTGCCTGGGTAGCCCAGCAAAGTTGGGAAGAGTCGACGAGAGACATATGGTTCCAGCACTCCCTAAAAAAATATAATTGCTATCTTCAGGTGGCCGCGCACCCTCTCCTTCTAATGAGTAAGATATTTAAAGTCCTGAACTGTTTATGTGACATTTCAATAAATAATGCGGAGATTTGACAACATTTCCATATTCCTCCTTTAATGTCTGAATGTCTCTGACTTAATCCCAGTTCCTTGGCATTTATTACTGTTTGTTACACTAACAAGTGAGATTATGAGAATTCTAATGAAGGCTTCCAGTGAAAAACTCTGTGATTAAAATGCCATAATAACAGTTGCATGCATTTATGTGCCTGATTATCATAATCTATTTAGCACAAGTAAACATACAAACAGAAGGAGAAAAGCGAGCCCACTGACACTTCAACTAAAGGAGAATTGGAAATGAGGGAGAAACAATGTAAATATGTAAATGTCTTTGTGTATTCTTTTTATCTTTTTTTCTCATCCTTGCTTTTTTTTCCCCCTGTTTGCTAATGAGACATCTATGGTTCATCACATGTGGTCCCTCTTTGCTTGGCCGAGGTGCAGTTTTCGGGCCATCTGCTGGGGCCACTCTCCCGAACAATGCCACCCAGAAAGCGAAGGAGACGTTCGCCGCAACCTTTGACATCACGGGCAGCAAGAGATGGTGTCGTACAGACTCAGGGCTTTGATATGTTCATTCCGAACACTTAGTTCAGCTGTTACTCCATTAATGCAAGTCCCAGTATGACATGGGAAGGGGACAGCCCCCCAAAACTCTCAATAACTTAAGGAGAAATCTCACCAAATTTCTAGTACAGACTTTTGCTACCCAGCCTTTTTAAATCTTTTTTTTTTCCACTTTAAAGAACAGATTGGCTAAGAACTTCTCCATCCCAAGGGTCAAGGGCCTCCTCTAACGCAGACAGTGAAATGTCCATGGCCAGCGAGTGGTTTGACATGAGCCTGGCTGCTGTTGCCACCATACGAAACCCATTCCGAAGGGCACTAACACCTTCAGATGGGGGAACACTTCCATGGCGAGCACACAGCAACAAAACCCTTGGGGCTCGGTCAGACAGATACGATAACCTCTTAGCAACAGGATTTTTAAGGCATTTTTCTCCTGAGCACAGGGTAGGGACAGGACGAAGGAGTAACCTGAGGGAAATTTCGTTTCCAGCACGTGTTCGCATGGGAGGCAAAACCTACTCACATTCTCATGTTCTGCTGATCACTAAAACTCTGCCAGGACTCTCTCGTTTCTAAGGAGCTCTCAGTCAAAATAAAGACACGGGAAGCGGAAAAGAGGTGAAGGGTAGTGTAAGAGTGCCACATACAGACAAATGGAAACCAGGGGATGAAGGCAGGTCGGACCAGCTCACCAGATTGAACACGCGGGTGGTTTTCTAATCCCACTGGTGTCCAGGTTAGTTAGTGCAGGCCAAAACCCCCAGTTCAAGGGGCTCCAGTTCAGACCTCCTGTGGGACAGAAAACTGCGTGTGTCTGGGAAAATCACAGCATGGACCTGTAATTCCCTCTCCAGTGCCGTTTCCTTGCCTCTGTCCGTCCAAAAGCCAATCGAAGCAGTTGCATTGATTTGTTTGTCTCGGATGTTCCCACTGCTCCTTCCCTGCAACGACAGCTCATTTTGGGGGGATTTGCACATGAGGGACAGCATCGAGCCTGGGGAACGTTAAACACATTCATTTTCCACTAGTGGTGTATCTCCTCTGTAACAGAGAGGTACCTGGACTAAACAACAGCCAAGCCTGGCAGGATTTCACCTTCCGTCTCTGGGTCCAAGGAAAGGCATGATGCACAGCGCACCTCTGCTCAGCAAGGTGACATTTCAGCAGAGGTCCCACTCCTCTGCAGGCTAGAAATGCTTTGCCAGCCACATAGAAATTGTGTCTCACAGGTATTTCTCTACTGAAAAGGAAGCCTCAGCATGAAACCAATCCTGATAAGAGCTTGAACACTTTAGGATGTGGTGGTCAACAGATGCCTGCCCAGGATGGCCAGGACAGGAGGTGCCAGCGGGGCAGCACACAGCCCTGCCAGCACTGCACTTTCTTGGTGTTTCAACCTCTTTCTCCTTACTTGCCCATGAGGGGAGATGGTAGTGTTCATGAGAAGTGAAATTGTTGGTAACACATAGCAGCTGTTAAAATGAAATAGCTATCATACTGCTTTGTAAGCTTTAGGAATCGCCTTTCGTGAAGGCAATAAAATGGTGGTATGGAGTTATCTGTTGCATCCTTCAAGTTTTTCCTCCAGCAATGTATTAAATGAAATCATACCGTAAAAAATACAGCATCTTGCATTAAACACAATAAACGATGGTCAGAAAGCTTGTATGTCTTACACCTACACTGAAGAGTTAAAAGGAGTCTGGATGAGGTGGTTTTGATAATGTCTTAAGGTCAGAGAAAGTCAGTTCTCATTAATCTCACGGGTGTGAGACTTGCCCTGTTGGAGTAAATGGCCATGCTTGAGAGGAGGGATGACTGACCCTGAAAGATGTAAGACACAGAATCTAGCCTGGGTTTTAAATAGCAATATAATTATTTCGTTGTAGATGACAGCAGGCTCATAAGTGACAAAAGTTTATAAATAAAGAGGGATTTTTTTTCTGCAAGATGAGAATAGGAGATGGCCTATTTCCTGCATATTTTTAATGTGCAAATATCACAAACATCAGCTCTGGTATTTCTGAGACTTCCCTCTGGGTGACTCCTGTGAAGATTAGAAGCTTTTCCAGCCTCTGATTGAATGGGAAGACATGCTGAGTTTTTGGCAAAGAGCATGTGTCTCCAACATTTCAATTGAACAAGTGTTAACAAAAACAAATCTAGCACTGGGAAAAGAAAAAAAAAAAAGAAGAATCCCACCACAATAAAAACAACTGCCCCACTCAATGAACTGGGGTACTTTTCTTGAAGATCACAGGTATCAAATATGTTAGTTGGGCAGGTGGAATGGCATCAAAGCCGGCAGGCTGGACTTCACTTTTAAGTCCAGAACAATGGCAAAAAAAATACATTTGTATCTGATTCAGATACAAGATCCAGAAAGAAAAGAAAAAAAAAGGAGAAAAATAATAAAGGGGAAAAGAAGAGCCAAACCTGAGCTTTCGAGAAGTCATTCCCTGCCCCGAGCCTCCCCTCACACCTTTAAGCAGTGAGTAGGGAGCTTGCAGGCAACCCCCACGTCCTCATGTCCTCAGTGTCAGGTGCTGGGATTTGTGGTCCTGCCATGTTTGGGTGGGGGGGGAGGCCGGAGGGGGCATGGAGGGGACCATCTATGATGCCAGCAGACTCCCTGAAGCCCACGCTCTCAACTCAAAACCTTAAAAGGCTCTGGAGCTGCACAGCCCAATTTCGAGCCCACAGCCCTGCTAACAGATGGGAGGCAGACAGCACTGGGGATCAGGCCTTTCATTTTCCGAGGCATCATTAAAACTGTTTTCAGCTGCAAATCCTCAAGGAGCCGCGGTCACACAGAGACTCTTCGTCCTTTGGATGCCTTAGATTCTTTACAGCCGGGCAGGGGCACTTTCAGTGTAGCTGTGAGGTATCCATGAGGAAAGGACCCTGGGCTGTAGGCCTTGAGGGAATATAGGCAATAACAATCCCAAAGAATAACCTAATGACATTCCGAGTGATTCTCAACATGAAAGCAACAGTCTGGTTTTTATTAAGTTATCACTTCATCATGTTCCCTGATTGCCTTCATTCGCGCCTTAGTTGCCTACAGTCACTATTTAAAAAAAAAAAAAAAAAAAAAAAAAAAAAAACCCACCCCAAACCAAACATACTTAGAGGTAAGAAAATAGGCTCTGCTCCACATTTGAGTGTCAAAAGCAAGTTGGGGTGAAGGGCTCCTCTGGAAGCCCTTCGTGGACACCTTCCCCACATGCACCGACAAGAGGCATTTTGCAATACCGAGCCTCATTGAACCGAGGTGGGGAACGTGTGACATTTAATTTGACATCCCAACGGCAGAGATCCCCCGCCTGCCTCCTTGCCCCCCCCCCCCCGCCTCCTTCCCAGGAGGACGG